>BQNB010002192.1:0-127877 GCA_026074375.1 Tanacetum coccineum
CGATTTTGGCAAAGGCTGGGTTAAACATTTGCCATTGGCCAAGTTTTCATACAACAACAGTTATCACGCTTGCATAAAGGCCGCCCTTTATGAGGCACTGTATGGTCGAAAATGTCGATCATCGGTGTGCTAGGCCGAGGTTGGGGAAGCCCAACTGACTGGTTCGGAATTAATCCAAGAAACAACAGAAAAGATCGTCCTGATCAAGCAAAGGATGCAAGCTGCTCAGGATCGACAAAAGAGCTATGCCGATCAGAAGCAAAGCCGATGGAGTTCGAGGTTGGGGATAGGGTTATGCTCAAGGTCTCACCTTGGAAAGGGGTCGTACGGTTTGGTAAGCGGGGCAAGTTGAACCCGAGATATGTTAGACCTTTCAGGGTGTTAGCCAAAGTTGGGAAAGTTGCCTACAGGCTGGAACTTCCTCAAGAGTTGAGCAGAGTTAACCATACTTTCCATGTGTCTAATCTGAAGAAATGTTACGCTGACGAACCTTTAGTCATGCCGTTAGAAGGAATTCATGTTGACGATAAGCTCCAGTTTATGGAAGAGCCCGTTGAAATCATGGAACGGGAGATCAAATGATTGAAGCGAAGCCGGATACCATTGGTTAACGTTCACTGGAACTCTAGGCGGGGCCCTGAGTTCACCTGGAAACGTAAAGATTCGTTCAAACAAAAATACCCAGAACTCTTCACAAACTGGACTTCGTCATCCACTACGAGGTCTTAAGCTTTGAGTACAAAGCTCTTTTAACACGTGGAGACTATAACATTTCTTAATTTCAGGTCATTTTACAACGCCTATTATTCATCATTATTTATTTTGGCCCCACACGCGCTTACTTTTGATATTTACTTTTGAGTTAAATCGCGTTGACTAGAAATAATCAATTGAGGTGAACGGTTGTCAAATAATTTAAGGTATGCATCAACCAAGTGATATATAATTATTAAGAAGATAATTATGTACGTTGCATATTTTATTTTTATTGGCCACGTAAAAGGTTTACATTTCACAATAAAATACGTTTGGACACACCTCGGAAATACCTAGACTTACCAAGACTCAAACCAATACCCACTTTTATAACCTTAACACAAAATTTAATCAATTGTTGTGTCAAATGCTACTAGGGGCCGGTTACACACATACACACACTCTTAAGAAATCCTTAATATCTCTTAATGATCCCTACAAGTACATGTACAACTTAATTCTCATTAAGGCTTGTCCTAATTGTTCCCACTAAGCTATTACACAATGGGCAAAGACCATTTGGCCACCTTTTTGCCCTTTTGGTTTTGGCAACATGTATGTATATACCTAAATCCCTAAGATTTTCATAATCTTGCTAAATCTTGTACATCATGCAAGTAATTAAAGATGGTACTTAGTGGTTTTCCAAAACAATGGGAAACCAACTAGAAACCACAAAACCATGCACCTTAGGATCGGTTTTGGTTTGTTTAAGGGGCTAGGAAAGTTAACTAGTTCTTTGCCTATAAATACACACTCATATCTTACCATTTGACACTCTTACAACATACACACACGCAAACAAGAAAACACAAAATTGTGTCTAGTGTTCGGGTCACCAAACGCAAGCAAGCACTCTCCTTGATTTCATTCGAACCCACAAACGTTTCCTAGTTATCATACAAGTCCATAAAGAGTTACACGAGCAAGGTCTTGGGTGTTTACAAAGCTTGGAACTTAGGGTAAATTATTGGTCGTGTAGAACGCATTCGGGTTGCCATACTTCTCGTTCCAACACATAACCAAGTCGCTAGGACCTTTGTAAGTCACATTCAAACTCATGACAATCGTATTATGCGTATTCTTTTCGTGATGACTAGCTTATGGGTCAAATGTATGTATGTATAGCGCACTAGCTTGAGAACACGCATGATAAATGAATTAAGGACGCACGATACGTATTATGAATACACTTAACAACTGGTGTGGTGGTAAAACTATAAAGGAAACGAGTAACGTGTTTAGTAACAAATAAGGTTTTGAAAACCATCCGTTATGAGAAAACCATACGTAAACTTTTAAGGAAAAACACGACACAATGGCTTTGGAAGGTATACACGACTTAAACAATTGGTTGCATGGGTAACACGACTAGTGTATAGGGGCTAACAAACGAAATATAATTGCTAAGACTATTTTTGAATCCTATATTTGGTTAGAGAAATCAATGGACCTCTTATGATCCAACATGCCACGTTCGGGCCCAACAACCTATTAGTGAAGGCTCTCAACTTATAATTAAGCTCCCATCAGCTTATCGAGGGCTTATATGAAACAAGAACCCGTAGAAAGAATCAAATGTTTAAGAAAACTTAACGGGCCACAAGCGGGCCCAATAAGGCCGAACAAGCCCAACAGGCCCAACTAGAGGGCCCATAAAGTGGTAATAAGCTCTACGAGCTTATTAAGGTAACCTACAATCTTATTGAAACTTATATAGGCCATTATACCCTTTAAAAACCAAACGAACCTAAATGGACCTTGGTACTAATTTTCAGTAAATGGTTGTTGGGCCAACGAGCCTAATAAACTCAAAATAAGCTCATCCGAGATTATCAATAAGCCAAACAGCTTAAGCAAACTTAAATAAGCTTAAGGAATGCATTTGTACTACTAGGAGTAACTAATATGCTACCAGTAGTAACCATTATGGTACTACCAGTACTAATGACAATATTATTCTACCAGGAGTAACTAATATGCTACCAATAGTAACCATTATGGTACTACCAGTACTAATGACAATATTATTCTACCAAGAGTAAATAATATGCTACCAGTAGTAATGACTATATCTACCAGTAGTAATTATAACATTACCAGTAGTAACCATTATGGTACTACCAGTACTAATGACAATATTATTCTACCAGGAGTAACTAATATGCTACCAGTAGTAATGACTATACCTACCAGTAGTAACTATAAAGACCTAAATTTCATTTTCGTAAACTTAAAGGACTAATTATGTAATTATCAAAACTAAAGGGTTTACAGTGTAAATGTTTATATTTTATAAACCTAGGGACTAAAGTGTAATATCTAGAAGCTTAAGGGTTTATTTGTGATCAAAAGTGAATTAATAAAACGCTTAAAGAATCGGTCGAATATTAATATAGTCGGACAATAAACGGGTTTAATTTACGACTTAATAAATAGGTATATTTATTAAGAAAGTATATCCGTTTTCCCAAGAGTCATCAAACAATTTCAAATATATTAAACACGTACACCACCACACAAGTGATAACAGTACACAAAAACTAGCAAATTTATTATAGTTTATACATTGAGTCTTTAGCCTAAACTTGTAGACTAAGACTGGCCGTATTTACTTAGGTATTTGACGGTGTGATTCATACTTGGATATCTATTATCAATTTCCAGAGGACTATTCACTCAGGTGAGTTCATAGCCCCATGTTTTACAATTATTTAAATGATTTACATCCTTGGGGTGAGAACATGCTTTGTTTTACAAATTGGACGCAAGTGTACATTTTATACCATGATTACGTGTTTGCCTGAGTTACCATAACCCATTATGTCCATGATCATGAACTGTTAATTGCATAGATGTGATTAGGAATTACATTGTGTGGGCGCGAATGTTATGGATAGATCTATTAGGGATTGACAATCCCCGTTCGGGTGACTAGCTATCACCGGGAACGAACGCATACCATGTCGAATTTGGGATGTTGCAGGGTTAGCACATCATTCACGGACACTCGTTGGCAAATATATTTGCATTCACATATGTCGAGCTTCAGTGTCATGAGCTTAGGAAAACGTAATTACTTTTTATGATGTTTGCATTTGTTGCTTAATCATACACTTGGAAATCTTGCGGTCCTACTATTGATTTACATAAACCTATGAATTCACCAACTTTATGTTGACGTTTTAAGCATGTTTTTCAGGTCAATAAGGCACGAGGTGCGATGATACATTGGAAGTCAATAATTGAAGAGTCAACACTTAAGATTTGGGGTCTTATTACATTTTGGGGAAAATTGTTATAAACCGAAATCTTTATTTATATTGTTGAACAATTTGAAGCCATGGGCTTATGTAACAAACAAGTATTTTGTTAATCCAATGTATCTTTTTTAAACGACACATTTAGTAGTCATTCTCAGATCTTGTGCTATTGATCCATAAAGTAACGCCCTCGGATATTTAAACATTCCATTGCGTGTTTAGATTTGAGGGTGTCACATAATTAACATGCACTAAATACTTAACTAGGAATCCACCCTTACGGCAAACTAGATATGAAGATCCAGAATGTGGTTATCCTCTTAACCTAATCGCTTTTCACTAGACATCTTTGCTATGATATGAAGATTAAATAGCCCATTTTCTATTGCCTAACGCGCACACCACTAACAAGAAGCAATAACAAAAGAGATTACAAGCTAAGTTTCATGCAATCATAAGCTAACACATATTAAATTTAGCCAAGCATGTTAATTGAAAATGAAGAACATGAAATCAAATAACATATAGACATATTGAATGATTAGATGGAATAGAGACTTCACTTCAATTAAACATGGAGTAACAATGGGTTCTAAAGGGTTATAAAACCCTAAAATTCGACAATACCAGCTTCTATAAAGTTTCTTTACAGTTTCCACCCGTTTTCCACCCAAAATATTGAAAATAAAGGGTTGTATATATAGAAAATGCATCTTGACAACGCTACTAGGGTTTCCTGACACCGTCAGCCCGTCGAATCTTCCAAAGGGTTCTTCTTGTCGGCTATTGTGACGTTGTCACAAAATGGTTAACGCCGTCGCGCTTTGATCTTGGCGGCGTCAGGGTGAAATTTTGACGCCGTCTCCACAACCTAAGAAGTCACAATTTTGATTAAAACTTCACTTTTGGGCACTTTTGGTGAAGGCGTCAAAATGGAAGTCACATGCTTAAAAAGTTGTATTTTTGTCCAATTTCTTCCCGAATCAAGCGCAAGTCATGAGCTTCTCCTCCAAATGCTTCCCAAATGCTAAAACATCAAAAACAAACGATTAAGTACAATATTTGGGAATTTGCATAATTTAGGGAGTTAAATGGCCCCGAAAATGTGTATAAAATGATACCTCATCAGGTGTCATGAGCTTTATGCATTAGTAATACTTGTTGTGTGATATTGTATTCGTTATAATAGTCACATACACTTCGAAATCTTATGGTCTACTCTTATACTTATTTAAACCTATGATCTCACCAACTTTATGTTGAAATTTTAGCATGTATTTTCTTAAGTCAATAACTTACATGGATAGCTTGTTGTGGGCGCATCCTTGAAGTATTTATACATAACTATGTTCATTTGATTATCTTTCGAACAAATTCTCATTTTGTGTTGAAACAATAGGTTGTATTTGGTTGAAAACTATTTTACTTAAATGTATCGATTGAACACCTTTTTAAATGACTTATTTAGAGGTTGTTCTTTATATTCTTGTGTTTCTTTGTACTATGAAGTCAAACCCCAGTTACTTTTTTGCTGTGATATTTTGGAGGTGTGACAGATTGGTATCTAAAGCTAAGGTTATAAAGAATTAGGTTGCATTATTAGGCCTAGACTATAATCATTGCATCATAACATTTCGCGCTACTCACTATACGGTTACACTTACTTTATGTATATGTTTACACTTGCTTTTATATAAAATGATGTTTATATAAATAATGAAATTGTCACAGCGATATGTCTACCTCCCACATCTCTATCTATTCAGACTCTGACAATGAGAGCACTGGCTTGTCTGTCTCTTACATTATCCTATCAGACTCAGCGGCCGAGGACACCGCCTTGCTTACTGCACTTGCACCACCATCGCCCGACTATGTTTTGGCATCACCAGACTATGTCCTAGCTTTAGATACGAAAACTGAGTCGTTCAAGGCACCATCATCACCTGATTATACACCAGGGTCAGATACCAAGACTAAGCCTTGTGAGGAGGACCCTCAAGAGGCTGACCCAGAGGATTCTTTACCTGATGAGCCACTACCGGCTTAGGCTCTACCTGCACCACCTACCCAGCTACCACCTACAAAATTTGATCCTATTGTCCAGCCTTGATAAGAGATTCCACTTTGCCGCCCATATAGGTTACACCCTAACGGGCCACTTTTGATGCTTACACCGAGGAAGACGGTGTGTGCACCATTTACCTTTCTAATAGCTATCGAGGCGGCTATCTTCAAGGAGATTATTGCATCACCTCATAAGAGGTGCAGATCACCTTTACCGCCACCACCTTCACCACCACCATCACCTTCATCATCATTAATACCATCACCACTACCTGCTATGTTACCACCTCGCAAGAGGTTCAGGATGACCTCACCACACCAGGATACTATGGCCGAGGCTATCACACCTGCTAGACTCCGTAGGAGGTTTCCTGGCCGTCATTGCATGTAGGTTCAGCCTAGGATCTATTCTTGGAGAGACGAGGAGGGTTCACGGAGCACCTTTAAGATTGGGGAGAGCTCTACGGAACCCCATATACTTCCAGTTATCAGTGAGCCTATCCAGTACACCATACCTTTACTTTTAGCAAGGATTGTCCGCCATAAGGATCATATCCATAAGATGCAGGATCACCTAGAGGAGCTTCTACTAGAGAGGTTTGAGGCTATAGAGCAGGATATTGAGGGACTTCGTGATGACATAAAGACATAGCAGCATGATGTAGAGACCATTCAGACCACCCTAAGGATGGCTCATAAGAGGATTTGGACTTGGTTCCACTTAAAGGAGACCAAGACCCCCTTACAAGAGAGTGAGGTTGGGACATCAGACTTTTAGCATGTATGAGACCTCTAGAGGATCGTTTTGGACCACCTGGCGAAAGACAGTAAACTAGTATCATATGTATCTATAGTGATGTTGTAGCCTATTAAGCTGAGTAGTACTCGGCTAGTAACATTAATATGATGCATGTACTCTTTTATTTTTGTAAAACGATGTATCAAGTATTAATTCTATTATGTTGGTTATGATTTTGCTATCTTATATGTTGATTAACTTTGCCATGGTTGTTTATATTGTATCTTTGCATGTCATGACTTTATCTTATGCGAAATATTATTGTGTATTATTATCTTTTGTGATTTTGAATAAAATGCCGACAACAAGACAAGGTCTAAGTTATGCTGCCATTCAATAATGGATAGCTTGGCGTGTGGCTAATGCGATGATAGCCTACGAGGCTAACCTAAATAGCGGGGATAGAGTGAAAAATGAAAAAAAGTAGAAGTGCTGGAGGTGTAGAGCACACAATTTGTAGCTATTCTTATTGTTTGTAGTTGTTAAGGAATTCTTGACTAGCAAACCCTAAAATTTCCATGGGATAGAAGATCCGTTGGCTTATCTTGATGGTTTGAAAAGATGGAGTCTATATTTTACATTTGTAATTGTGCTGAGATTTTCCAAGTGAAGTATGGTATGTGCACCATGCTGGACGGTGCACTAACTTGGTAAAACTCTCATGTACACTCAATTAGACTTGATGCTGCTTACAAAACAACATGAAAGGATTTGAAACAAATGATGACCGATGAATAATATCCAAGGAATGAAGTTTAGAAGATGGAGACTGAACTCTGGAATCTGTCAGCGAAGGGAATTGACATTGTTGGTTACACCAAACATTTTCAGGTTCTAGCATTGCTTTGTCCCATAATAGTTACACCCAAATATAAAAAGATTGAGAGGTATATCTGGGGTCTTAGAGATGACATTCAAGGGAATGTTACCTCATCTAAGCCAATAAAGATCCAAGAATCCATCCGTATGGCTCATGACCTAATGGATCAGGTCATGCGATCTAAGGTTACGAAGGGTGGAGATAACAAGAGGAAGTGGGATGACATCAGGAATAACTCTTGGCAAAAAAACAAGAGACAAGAGGTTGTTAGGGCTTTCACTGCTGGAACAGGTAAAAGAAGAGGGTATGTAGGAACTACTCCTATCTACAATCGGTGTAAATTTCATCACGTTGGACCTTACACAGTTCAATGCAAGAACTGCAACAAGATTGGCCACATATCAAGAGACTGTAGAGCCCCTACATAAACTACTCCTACAATAAACTAGAGACCCTCCTAGTAACATGTTTTAAATATGGTATGAAAGGACATTACAAGAGTGAATGTCTGAAGTTGAAAAATTAGAACCGTGGTAATCAAAATAGAAGTAGAAGAGCTTGGGGAAATGCGTTTATAACCAGCAAAGGAGAAGCTTGTCAAGACCCTAATGTAGTTACGGGTACGTTTCTCCTCAATAACCGTAATGCTTCTATTTTATTTGATATGGGTACCGATAGGAGTTTGTGTCAACTGCATTTAGTCTGCTTAAAAATATTACTCCCACTTCTTTAGAAGTTAAGTATCACATTGAATTGGATGATGGAAAATTAGTAGGAACCAACACTATAATTTGAGGTTGTACCTTGAATTTGCTAAACTTCCCATTTAACATAGACCTAATGCCTATAGAACTCGAAAGCTTTGACGTCATCATAAGGATGGATTGGTTGTAAAAGTACCATGCGATGATTGTTTGTGATGAGAAACTTGCTCGTCTTCCTTACGGTAACAAAACTTTAACAATACAAGTTGATAGAAGTAAATCTAGGTTGAACATTATATCCTGTATCAACACACAGAAGTACCTACAGAAGAGTTGTTAGGTGTTCCTGGCACACATTAAAGAGAAGAAGTCTAAAGAAAAGTCTGAGGAGAAGCGACCATGCCTGTTGTTTGGGACTTTCTGGAGGTTTTTCCAGGAGACTTGTCTGGACTCCCGCCAACTAGACAAGTCGAATTCCAAATCAACTTGGTGCCAAGAGCGACACCAGTGGTACGAGCACAATATATACTAGCCTCATTGGAAATGAAAAATTTGTCTAGTCAACTGCAAGAGCTCGTGGATAAAGGGTTTATCAGACTAAGTTCCTCGCCATGGGGAGCTCTTGTTTTGTTTGTTAAGAAGAAGGATGGATCCTTCATAATGTGAATTAACTACCGTAAATTGAACAAGCTAACTGTAAAGAACCGCTATCTATTACCGAGGATTGACGATCTCTTCGATTAGTTACAAGGCTCCAGTATCTACTTTAAGTTCGATCTATGATCAGGTTACCACCAACTCAGGATCATAGATTAAGATATCCCAAAGACGGCATTTAGGACTTGTTATGGCCATTACGAGTACCAAGTAATGCCATTTGGGCTAATCAATGCACCGACGGTATTCATGGATATGATGTATCAGGTGTGTAAACCGTATTTGGACAAGTTTGTGATTGTGTTCATAGATGACATCCTAATATATTATCGAAGCAAGGAAGAACATGAGGAACATCTGAAGTTGATCTTATAATTGCTTAAGAAGGAGGAGTTGTACGCTAAATTCTTGAAGTGTTAATTTTGGATTCCAAAAGTACAATTTTTCGGACACGTGATTAATAGCCAAGGAATACATGTTGATCCCGCCAAGATCGAGGCTCTCAAGGACTAGGAAACACCTACGACACTAACAGAAATACGCTAATTTCTGGGTCTTACCGGTTACTACCGAAGATTTATTGAAGGATTCTCAATGATCGCCAAGCCCCTGACCAAACTGACTCAGAAAAACCAGAAGTTCGATTAGGACAAAAAAGCAAAGTCATCATTTCAACTGTTAAAGCAGTGCTTTGTAGTGCACCAACTTTGTCATCACCAGAAGGAATTGACAATTTCATTGTCTATTGCGATGCTTCACATAAAGGATTGAGTGTTGTGTTAATGCAGAAGGAGAAGGTTATAGCTTAAGCATCTCGTCAATTGATGGTTCAGGAGAAAAACTATACCACACATGATTTGGACTTAGGATCTGTAGTGTTCGTTCTTAAAATATGGAGGCACTTCTTATATGGAACAAGGTGTATTGTGTTCACTGATTACAAGAACTTACTGCACATACTTGACCAAAAGGAGCTAAACATGAGGCAACGTCATGGATCGAGCTACTCAGTGATTATGACTGTGATATCCGTTATCACCCTGGAAATGCGAACGTTGTGGTAGATGCTTTAAGCCGGAAGGAACAGATGAAGCCGCTCTAAGTTTGAGACTTATTAATGACAATAAACTCAAACCTTTCATCTCAGATACTGGATGCACAAGTTGAAGCAATCAAGGAAGAGAATGTTAAGGAGGAAAACCTTCATGGGATGGACAAGGAGTTTGAGACTCGTCCAGATAGAACTCGTTGTTTCATGAACAAGAGTTCGTTACCACATTTTGGTGGGTTAAAGGATTTAATCATGCATGAGTCGCATAAATCCAAATATAGCATCCATCCTGGATCTGACAAGATGTACCATGATCTCAAGAACCTACATCGGTGGCCTAACATGAAGGCAAATATTGCCATGTATGTTAGCAAGTATTTGACTTGCTTAAAGGTTGTTAAAAAGTTACAAAATCGTATTTACACATTAATTTGACAATCAAATATAACTAGAAAAGTAAAAAAACAAAGAAATAGTACAATACAGTATGATTAAACCATTAGAGCGATCGGTGTGGTGGCGAGGCACACCTCGCCATTCCTACATGGCTCTCGCCACTAACTCGCTCAAAGGTAAAAGCCGAGTATCATAACCCATCTGGTTTACTGGTATAACCTGAGATAACCTAGTGGAAACGGGAAAGAATAACAAAGGACTTTATTACGAAACTGCCAATGACGTCAAGTGGTTATGACACTATTTGGGTGATCATTGATCTTCTCACTAAGTCCGCACATTTCCTACTGATTAAGGAGACTGACAAAATAGAGAGACTGATAAGTTTATACTTAAAGGAAGTAGTCTTAAGGCACAGAGTGCTAGTGTTAATTATCTTGGACCAAGATAGCTGATTCACATCTAGGTTTTAGCAGTCACTGAAGAGAGCTTTAGGAACTCGTCTAGACATGAGTACTACATACCATCCAAATATCGATGGGAAAGTGAAAGGACCATCCAAACATTGGAAGACATGTTACGCGCATGCATTATTGATTCGGAAATGGTTGGGATAACCATTTACCATTCGTTGAATTCTCCTACAATAACAGTTACCACTCCAGCATTAAGGATGCACCATTTAAGGGACTGTACAAAATAAAGTATCGATCACCTATCTGCTAGACCGAGGTTGGTGATAGCCAACTCACTGGTTTAGAGATCATTCATGAAACCACTAAGAAGATCTCTATATTCGAAACAAAATGCAAGCTGCTCGTGACCGATAAAGGAGTTACGCCGATGTGAGACGTAAACCCTTAGAATTTCACGTTAAGGATAAGTTCATCTAAAAATTTAACCATGGAAGGGCGTGATTCATTTTGGAAAACGAGAAAAGTTAAACCCAAGGTATATTGGACCATTTAAGACCGTAGTTAAGGTTGGACCTGTAGCTTACCAACTTGAGCTTCCACAAGAACTAAAGCGACGTGCATAGCACATTTCACGTCTTTAATCTCTAAAAGTGCTTGTCGAATGAATCACTCGTTATTCCATTAGAGGAGATCCAAGTAGATGATATATTGCATTTTATCAAAGAACTTGTGAAAATTATAGATCAAGAAATCAAACATATGAAAAGAAGCCGCATTTCGATCATCAAGGCTCGATGGAATTCCAGGAGAGGTCCTGAATTCGCTTAGGAATGTGAAGACTAATTTCGCGACAAATACCCTCACCTCTTCTTAGAAACCTCACTATCGGATACCACAAACTGAATTTCAGGATGAAATTCTTTTAACAAAGGAAGACTGTGACAATCTAAAATTTTAGGATTACATTTACTTAAAAACTTAAACAATTCACTTTGAATATGTATGTACTTGATTTAACTTATAACCATAGAGGTTATCCCGTGTACTATGAAAAAAAAATTGAACGTATCCCGTTGATGCGGTTTGTTGTAAGACTTCACAAGAAGTTTTACAACTCCCTAGGCAGAGTATCTAACCGTTGTAGTGTAGTATAGGCAAGACTCGAGGGTTGTTATTGTTCTCTAGGGGAATAGGTTGGGAAGGCCCGATCAAGATCTAACAGAGGTCTACGGGGTTGAGAGAAGATTCTTTTTGTATTTTTATATTTTTATGAAAGCAGGTAAATATCATGGTTTGAGAGGTTGGTTTGTTTTTATCTAATTAAACTAATAATAATCTAAACTACTTTGGTGATAACTTATATGATAAACTAACATATTCACTTAATCATGCACTACTCCTCAGATTGCTTCTCCTAATCATGTTGCTTTGTCACACTTGTGATGATCTGTGTAAGTATTTCCTAAGTCATGAACGAATTACACGAACCCGCCGTCTATTTAATATTCTGTTAAGGCAACGCACAAGTAAGGTAGTATGAAAACTATTACAAGGCCCCTAAGAGTATATTAAATGCAATTGAAATATCTTAAGAGGGATCAACCATATTAGGGGTAAGGTTGTATGAAGACTGTTACCGATGGTATCCTTTCTACACACTCGTGTTTCCCTAGACGTCTATGCCAATTTAATATCTTATGGCTAGTTTTCTAAATCCTAACGTGCACATCCATCACAAGAAGTAACATTAAAAGGATCTACAATCTAAGTTTCATGCAATCATAAGTAAATACTAAAGGATCTAGCCTAGCATGTTATAAGAAGGTAAAGAACATAAATTAATCAGACAATACATAGACATATTGAAAGATTAAAGTGATGAATGAACTTTACTTGATTAAAACATGGATTAAAGACTGTTACAATTGGGTTTTGAGGCCCTAAAGACGGCCTAAAAAGCTGCCAAACTCGACTATAAAAGTTAGGTTTCATCTCCCAAAAGTTACACACTTAAAACCCTAAAATCAGTTTTGTATATATAGGAAAAGCGTCACGACGGCGTCGTGTTGTAATCGTGATGCCGTCGCCAAGTAGAATCTTCTAGAGCCTCTTTAAGTCGGCTACGTCATGACGCCGTTACCAAATCCATGACGCCATCATTTTGAAAATCCTGACGCCGTCGCTTGAAGTCTGCGACGCCGTCTCCACGCTCTGTATGCATAATTCTTCAAGATAAATGGTTTAGAGGAGCCCAAATCATGTCTATTTCCTCCAAATGTCAGTCAAGTGCTAAAAACATGAAAACAAACGATTAAGCACATAATCTGGGCATATTTGCATGATTTAAGAGGTTAAATGACCCCGAAATAGTGTATAAAATGACATCTCATCAAATACCCATACACTTGGGATTTGCTTATCCTCAAGCAAATGGGCTTTTCTACCTAGACAATAGCAATATTGAGGGCATTTAACCTACTCTTTAAAAGCAGTTTACGACACAACCTCCTAGACCTCATAATAAAAGCACGAAAAGTATATACTAGCACCTTACATAAGTGTTTGGGATTCTCTCTTTCTCTCGGGGGTATAATAAATTATAACAACTATAGGAAACAGAAAATTAACACTCATTACCTGTCATAGCATATAAATTACCATAGGCTTGGTAAATGATCAAACCTTCACCGCTAGGCGCAAGTATTAGTTATTACTATCAAAGAGGTTTTTTAAAAAGGGTTGTGGGGGTATAGGTGTAAGATAACATTAATGGAAATGGAAACGGAAACAGATGAAATACATTTGGGGAGTGGCTTTTTGGGTGAATTTAGGATGAAAGGGTTAGCTAATTATTTATACGAATACACGCTGGTTGGGTTGCTAAGCCAAGGAACTCGGACAAAGATATACAAACTCTACAGAACTCTACATTTATCTCTTTTTTTTTCTTTTCTTTTTGTTTTTTTGTTTTTTACTATACATCATAACTTGGGGTTTATAGATGCACCCCTACACTTGAGTTTTAGAACTCATAATTACAATCTAACTAATGACCTGAATTGAGGTGGATCAACATAACATGTAGATCATTTAACAAACATATGGGTGTATTGACTTAACTTTTCTTCCCTATTCTTCTGCGAAATAAATACTACCATGAATCCCAATCATCCTAAAACTCTATTTATAAGGATAGGGACTGTCACACCCCCAGACGGGGCCTGGACGGAATACGTGTCCGAGGGCGTGACGTCATCATATTTTAAACACAAGGCACAAGAGAACGACCACTAATGGACATTTCGAAAATCATTACTCGTTGCATTTAATAAAACTGATAAATTTTACAATATTTAACTGATACTAAAGAATGCGAAAGCGAAATTTAAAAAGTAGCGGAAGCATAAATTAGTTTTTGAAAAGACAACGAGTATGATAATTTGATAAGTCTTGAAAGAGAGTATCATATTGCACGTAGACTCCACATAGCACATCAAGAAGTCCAAAGCTAATCACCTAAGAAAAACATGCTAAAAACGGTCAACATAAAGTTAAGTGAATTCATAGGTTTAAGCAAAATGTAATTTAACGGGTCGTTTTTGATAAATCAATTTAGGAATAAAATATATCTTCTCGTTTTCAAGTCAAATAAGTTAGAAAAATAAATTTGCAAATGAGCGATAATAATCGTAATTATGATTTATTATTTAAATACGTTTCAAAAATTTACTGGCTAAGCGGTAATCGTTTTTATATGACCGTAAAAGGTCAAAAAGTCAAAAGTCAAGCCGGAAACAAAAAGTCAAAGAGTAAAATAGTAATTTAAAATTCTAAAAATTTCGGGTTGTGACATTACCTACCCCATAAAAGGAATCCCGTCTCGGGATTCGATTTTTGTTAACCGAGAGTGTGACCAAGAAAAGATTTAGAGTTTAATAAACCAGTTATAGACATGACGTTAATAACTCTATTTAGCAAAATTTGATTTTTCGACACTTTTTAATATGCATAAATTTTGGCTAGGTTTGACCAGTACATTTAATCCATCAGAATAAGTATCTTAGAAAAATATCATTACAAGTTTTATGATTTATATAAACGCGTTATAAAGAGAGTCCCTTAATTCAAAGGGGAAAGTGTAGGCGCGTGGGTATGTCTGTATAAAGTTTCAAATGTTTCAGGGCAAGACTCTGTTTTTTTCTGATTAGCTGTAGTGTCGACGATTAATACAACCGGACGAGGCTAATGAATGTAAGTATTCAACTTACTTAGAAAGTACGAAGATGAATCATGGCTCAACACACCATAAGCAGACGGTGCGAATTAATGTATAACCGAACGGCTCTAACCGCGACCTAATAAATAGACGCGTCGTAAAACGAGAAATAATAATAATAACGGAACGTTGCACACAACGTTTAAGAACGAAATTGACAACCATATATGTTTGTGCTTTAGTTTAGTCAACAAAATGTGTTTTTTTTACGAACATATTAAGTTTATGAAGATGTTACGACGTTCTTACGAAAAGTTACTATTTATAGAAAGTTTCCATTTTAGGAAAGTTTTTAGTTTCGGGACGTTAATAGTATCCTCTAATTTAGTCGTTTCCATATTTCCAAAAACGAACTAGTGAAACCCTAGCGTCTAACCAAAATCTTTAGCTCGCTAAATATATATAAAAACTTGCTATATTTAAAAACAACCAACGGCAACGACTTATCATTTTTAGAAAAATTTGTAAACCTTCGTTTTAATATTAAGAAGTTCCACGAATATTTTCAAAGACTTTCGACACTTAACAAACCTTTAGAAACATTTTTAAACATCAGTTTACTCTCATTTAAAACTCGGACCAACAACTATATTTTTATAAATCACCCATGGACTTGACCATAATGCCACCATATTTTCCAAACTATCCAAAATTCTTTTACGCCAAAACCAATCAACAAAATTCACTATAATTTAAGCCTAACCTTATCGACATCTTTGTTGTAACTCACAAATCTCACAACCTCTTTACAAGAACAAATTGTATATTCGAAATCATCAGAAATCTTTATTAAAATATTTATTCATTTTAATCATTTAAAAATCATAGCACAAACATATGGAGTCGTGAATCAAAAGTATAAGAATACACAGCAACAATGACTATAACAAACGGTGATGGAATGCGGAGAGTGGACATTTTGAGAAACAATATCCCAAGAATAAAGGTCAACAAATGGGAGGAGCTCACGGGAAAAGTAATAACTTAAGAATGAGATAAGGTAGTTCAAGTGAGTAGACACTACATCCTCGTAGTTGATCGAAAAGATCGTCTATACTAGATAACGGGTAACGGTTAGCTGTTAGAATTAAATTCTCGGCTCTGTCGTGTACATCTAAAGGATCCATCCCCACCTTTTAACGAACAATATCGGGAAGCTCTCCACGGTGAGGATCTCGGATCTTACAATTCCTTTTGAGTATAACACACGTAAAACGCCGAGTCCGGTCAACATCTTTCTCTCAACACATAACGTGCCTCCGAGTCTCAAATTATCCCGCTCCAACATACCAATCCTATTAACAACTCTGTTTACCAGTAACTATCGATGCATATCCATCACTCCTAGTTCTCTTAGTTATAATCCAATTAGAGCGATAAGTCCGGTACGTACTAAATTCTTATAATCCATAAATATCGGCGACTACAAGAAGTAGGATTCGGTCTCCCAGCTAAGGGTATGGTGTTTCTAAATACCAAGGTTGAAAAAAAAATTGCTTAGTTATGATGCTTACGAATACAAATACACGTGACCGACATGACTCATGAATAAGCATGCAAAATATTAATAAAATACAAGTACAATATAATCACGTTAACAATGTAGAGGAAGAGAAGAAAATAGAGATGGAGCGTAAGGGTAATTTGACAAAAATTATATGGTGACTACTCCCAGCATGGCATGGTCCTTTCTGAATTATCCATAGGTGATCAGGCTATGCATAATTTAGGAACTAACGATAAAATGCTCATTTCGTCAAACTAATGTTATAAAAAATCTCATACGGTATAAACGATATAGTTTATAAGGTAGTAAAACAATTTGTGGTAATGAAAACAGACATTTTGTAAGATAACGGGAAATGTTTTATGAGGCGATAACAAAATAGTTTACAAGAAAGTTACGTGGCGGTTTATAATGTAATGGTAACAAATGGTTTACGAGTTAACAACCCAACAGTTTATTAAAGTGGCAACGTAATGGTTTATAAAAGACACGAAGTAGTTCATAAGATGTTGACGACATATTTCATAAATTGACAGCGAAATAGTTTGTAAATGACAATGAAGTAATTCATGATGTGACACTGAAATAGTTTATAAGGTGTTAAAATAAACAAGGAGCTTTCAGCAAACGGTTTGTAAACTGGTGGTAAAATAGTTCATAATGCGACAACTAGGTTTATAAGACGACACTAAAATAATTCATAGGATACCATCCACTTAGTTAATAACAGCAAGGCAGTTTACATAAATATAGTGAGATGGGTTGTAAGACGGTAACAAACTTAAGGAGTAGCTTACATATATTTACTAGAGAATTGAAGTGTAACTGACAGAATCATCATGACATAAATTGAACAACGGATTTAGGGAGATCCACACATTCACGAAAATTAACCGTAAGAGACTAGTGTAAACACTCTTTAGGATACAGTCTAAGTCACTTATGTTTTTCACTGGATAGGGAAAAATCTCTCCTTATAAATCAGCGTTATCTTTAACGGCGTTAGAGCTCCAACGAGTTTTAACCTCCTAAATACGGTTTGCACGGTTCATATTTCTAATTTGCCACTATGGCCTCTAAGTTGGATATCGAAATGGGTGTCCTATAATTCCTACTCATATAGCCAACACTCTTGTAGTTATTGCACATTCACAGTGCAATTGTCCCGTGTGGAGCAACTATGTTTTGTTGTGGAAGGGATTTTTTTGCTACTTATTGACGTCCTTAGAAATTTGGTTTTAGCATGTAACCTTCTCAGCTACCTTTTTGTCAATTATATTTTTGTTGTCATTCCTTACACATGTTGGTTTCCTAACGTACCGACTTAATCCATTAGTAGCCAGCATGTGGGATACTATTCCTTATAGACATAATAATCTTCAATAACATTAGCAATTCGTTGGGTTACAATACACTCGATCTTCGTGGAACTCATTCCTTGCGTCGTCGTCGGTATTCACTTCGAAATCGAATGAAGTAAAGAGAATGAAATAAGTTGAATTTCAAAATTCGTGTTTCCAAAAATAGGATGTTAGTAGGTGAAGGTTAAAGTATGTGGGCGATAATCGGCAAAGCTTCCTAAGGAGTTTACGAAAGTAAGAGAAATGAGACGTAACGAGATGACTTAGATGTTTTAACAGTATGGGACGGGTGTTCAAAGTCATCTTCAAAGTCGAATAGTAGGATAACCAGTGGGGTCGACAGACTAAGACAATTTTCAAGGTTATGCAAAATGATATAATGTAAAATCGTGAAAAGTTTTAAAGACCATCGTATTACTCACGATGTTTTAGAATAACCAAGACAATTGTGTCACTTGCAATGTCTTAGAAAAGGATTTAGTATTTATATAGACAACTTCTACATAAACAAGTGGGGAATTATTCGTAACGCAAACGTAACCCGCAGAGAAAAGATGACCGCAGAGAAAAGGTAAGTGCAAGACAAACGCAAGCTCATAGCAAAATAGAGCTCAAGGGCAAAACTAAATGCAGGGCAGAGGTAAACCCACAACATAGCTTGCTCAAAGCAAGATGATACTCACATATAGGCCATAGCAAAAGCATGTATAAGGTACACATAAAAGCACGTAAGGATCACATACTGGTTATAGACCAAGATACTAGAAATTCTACCTGGTTCTCAATAACCTGGCTCTGTGAAACCAATCTGTCCACACCCCCAAAACAGAGGCCTGACGGAAATAATGATACTAAGGGAGGTGACAAGCAACCCACTGCTTGTAACTCTCCTACTTCCTTCACTGCTGATCAGATACAGAAATGTCACACCCCCAGACGGGGCCTGGACGGAATACATGTCCGAGGGCGTGACGTCATAACAATCCGAACATAAGCAATAAAGAACAGCCACTAATCATGGACGTTTGAAAATAGTTGTACTCGTTGCATAAAGAAAATTAATTTAAGTTTTACAACCGGTCATAAGAGAGTTAAATATAGCGAAAGCATAATAAAGTTTGACAATGACAACGAGTATATAAATAGATAAGTCTTGAAATTGGCGAAGTCACATAGCACATAGACTCCATTTAGCATCAAGAATCAAGCCAAGCTAAGCACCTGAGAAAACATGTTTAAAACGTCAACATAATGTTGGTGAATTCATAGGTTTAAGTTAATACAAGAGTGGACCACAAGATTTCAAAACGCATGCGACTACTATAACAGATACAACATCACATAAAAAGTATTTACTGTTACGCTAAGCTCATGACACCGATGCTAATAACAACAGGGCATATCATATCATGCCACATAGTATTCCTGCCCTTAACTGGTGTCCCAAACCAAAGACCACCACAACGCACATCGACATGACATATATCCGTTTGTTCTTCGTTAAGTGGAACCAAAGCAGATAGGGATAATTAGTCCCAATAGATCTATTTACGCATTCGCGCTCACTTAACCAATCCAATTGGCCATAGGTGACTAACGGTTCATGATAGTTCGGGCAATAGTGGTTTGTAAGCAAACTTAGGCAACACATAAACATGTAAAACTCACGTTAAGAACTTGTGTCCAATTTTAAAAGCAAACAATGTTTCTCACCCCAAAGTATAAAGCATTTGAAAATCAAAGTATAAAGTATTTGTAAAATAGTTAAAACATGGGGCTATGAACTCACCTTAAGCAAGTGGTGAATCAATAATCAACGGAGAAGTAATAAAGCCGAAGGATCCTACACGCGACCTAAATAAACGACGCGTCTTAGGAAAATGAAAGATAACTAAAACTTGTACGATATGCTTTCAAGAGAAAATACATCCATGTGTGTTGGCGCTTTAGTTTATTTAATAAAGTATGACTAAATAAAATTATAGAGTTTTTCACTAAGTTTCGACGTTTATACGAAAATTGCTATTGTTAGTAACTTTCTATTTTAGGTAAGTTTTTAATTTCGGGATGTTAATATCGTCCCCTATAAATTGATATATCCTTATTTCCTAAAAGCACTATCTCAACCTAAACGCTTGACTCATATGTTCACTTAACTAATATGTGCTAAAATATATCATTTTTAGAAATCCTACATTTTTGTTAGTCTCGACATCCCATGAAAATGTTTATGACATCTCTAAAGTTTCCAATTAATATCCTAAGGTTTCTATATGTTTCGCTAAGGTTTTAAAAGCTCAAATAAGCTCGAAAGTGTCCGTAAACCTTATTTATTAATCCAATCAGCAACTACATTATTTGTTTTTCCAAAAATTGTTTCAAAATTTAGCCGTTTAAAGTCTGTTTTTGGTGTTTAATATGCGGAAATCTATCTATACGAAACGAGCTATCCAAAAACTACTTTTTTGACTATTGAAAACATTTTTAAGTGTCCTACAACCTCTTTTACATTTCAATCAGCAACTCACATTTTTGAATATGTACCATAGACTTAACCATAAACTCAACCATAAGACGGCCATAGTGTCTAGTCCAACCTAACTTCTTTTTCGCCAAAACTAACCTACAAAACCACTCTTAATCTATCTTTACCTCATTATATCTATTGTTGCAACCCACTTTTCAACTCATCTCACCATTGCTTATAAAACAACAAACATAATACTTCCATTTTTATAAAAGTAGTCAATATATTTTTATCATTTCTTTTTATAAAAGTAACACAAACACGTGGACTCTTAAACTTGAACAATATTCATAAGAGTAAAGAAATGAAACAAGAGATGGGTCAAGAATGCTTACAAGAATGAAGACACAAGTAGAGAATCACAAGATCTATACCTAAAATCACTAGATCTATAAAACCCACTTATAAAATTAGAAACCCTAATTTTATAACCTTAAGAAAACCCTTGGAAATCAACCAAACAACACTTGGATATAACTTAGATAACCTTAGAAATAAGCCTCTCACTTGGATCTTGGAGGAAATCAAGAGAAATGAAACCCTAAGAGGGTGTTGTTTGGGCCGTGAGTTTCAAGAGGAGAGGGAGAGAAGAGATAAATTTTGAAGAGGCAAGAAATGATATGAGAACCCTAAGTTATGATTTAGTGTGATATATATCGGACCAAGCACTTGAGGTTTAGGGTTTTATGTGGCCACATAGGACTCAACCACACCAAGGGTGTGTGTGGTCTTGGGATCGGCCGAAACTAGCCACACGGACCAAGTGGGTTTAATTTTGAGTCATGGTTCAAGTCATGACTAGTCTTGGTTCTTGTTTCTAGTCAAAAGGTGTACATGTGATCAAGCATCACATGTTTAAGTCAAATGGTGATACTTGTGCATGAAAGGTACTTGCTCATATGTCACTTTCCTAAGTTCACATGATCACATGCATCGGGAATACAAAAGATGCTTCATGAAATAATTTCAAGACTTATGGTTGCATTTGGTTAAACTTAGGTATCCAACATGACAAGAAAGGGAGGTGAACAAAATTTTTAGCATTACAATTCTTGACGGATGATAACTCGAGTTTACATGAAAAGATTGCGGGTTTCTGGGGTTCCGTTTGGTCAAAAATGCAAAAAACGCAATTTAAATGATAAAACCCTAAAATTAATATCAGAAGTGATTAAAAATCACGAAGCACTTAGAAAAGTTAAAATATCTCATTTAAGGCCTAAATTTATTTAATTACTGATGTCGGGACGCACCCGATGATGTTTTTCAGATTTACACGGTTTGACTTCCTGGTAAACTGCCAGATTCAAACGTAACATGTAAAAGTCAAAGATGATAATCGAAAAGGTTTAAAATGTTGACATGAAATTTATGGGGTGTGACACAAGTATTAGTCATTACTATCAAAGAGGTCCTTAAAAAGGGTTGTGGGGTGTAGGTGTAAGATAACATTAATGGAAACAAAAATGGATGGGATATATTTGGGGAGTGACTTTTTGGGTGAATTTGGGGTGAAAGGGTTAGTTAATTATTTATACGAATACACGCTGGTTGGGTTGCTAAGCCAGAGAACTCGAACAAAGATATACAAACTCTACAGATGTCTATATCAATCTCTTTTCTTTTTCTTTTCTATATTTTTGATATAATACATCATAACTTGGGGTTTATAATACACCCCTACACTTGAGTATTAGAACTCATAATTACAATCTAACTAATGACCCGAATTGAGGTGGATCAACATAACATGGAGATCATCTGACAAACTTATGGGGGTATTGACTTAACTTTTCTTCCTCATTGTTCTGCGAAATAAATACTATCATGAATCCCAATCGTCCCAAAACTGTATTTACAAGGATAAGGACTTAGCAACTGTGTACTTAAAATATAAACGATTAAGTAACAATTCTTTGCAATAACTATACAAAATGGGTTAATTTGTGGATAAATGATGCTATAAAATAGATGTTATTTGATGTCATCAAATATCCCCCACATGGGAATTCATTTCTTGTCCTCAAGTAGCCTTTAGAAGTTTACAAAAATGTATCCCTAAGGATATTTTCCGTTAAAGCATTTATTTGATCTATTACAAGTACACAACCAAACACCTCACGAAATAGGAAGATGAAAACACTCAAATCACTCAAAATAAATCCTATGTGGTACAATGTAACTAATT
This sequence comes from Tanacetum coccineum, assembly GCA_026074375.1. Taxonomy (NCBI): domain Eukaryota; kingdom Viridiplantae; phylum Streptophyta; class Magnoliopsida; order Asterales; family Asteraceae; genus Tanacetum; species Tanacetum coccineum. The sequence goes on from BQNB010002192.1 coordinate 22,789, forward strand.
GCTTAATTGCGTCGGTGTGCTTGGGAGTATTCTATCATAAGCTTGGTAAGGATACACATCTCCACCACTAAAGCCAAGGAGTAACAAGTTTATAAAGGTAAATATGGGTTTTTGTATGGAAAGGCTTACGGTTTGATCATTCTACAATCTTTCACCAGAAGTACCACTCCAACAAGGCAGCTGAAGCACACATACACACCCAGAACGCCGGGATAGACATGAGTGTTCGATCACATCCCCATTCAAATTTAACCAACGGTTAGGATGAAGAATGATATAGGGTAGGAACCTTCTAACTTTCACCAAAAGTCGTAAACCAACAAGGTACAAGACATGCATACATGGCCGGAACGCCGGAATAGACATGCATGTTCGTATGGCTCCTCATTCGTGTAAAACAGCCGGCTACCTCATTAGGGTTATGAGAGGGAAGTAAATTGTTGTTAAATACAATCAAGAAACAAATAGATTAAGCTTAAAGTACAAGTTGCTAGACACTTTTTTCCCGACCGTTATTATGACAAAGACACTACTATTTACAACGTCTTGATCATAGATCAAAAACAACAACCTAAGTTGGCGTTCCCATAACGGTCAACTCCCCAATCATCCCAAAACTTTACATACTCTACAAGGTAAGTGACGATATCTTCCACTTTGTACAATACTCTACATCGTTGATTTGTATCAACGAATAATTGATCCTTCGTATAATTCCTTCAGTAATGCTCTTTCGGAAAACGATTATCTTTAAACTTTCTTTCTCTCTCATTTTTTTCTTGCAATTTTTCTCATATATATTTTTCTTTTTTTTACTAACTAAACTTCAAATCTCGGTGTAGTTTCACCATCTTCACGATCATAATAATTCGGATACTTTCCTATAGGTAATTTCTTCGTTCTTCGAATTCACCATTAATTGTGAATGTAGTAAAATCACGTGAGTTTTGACTACAAGTATACATTCCTATTTGCAATGTGCAAATTTCCAACCGCACCAAAGATAGAAAATGACACAAGACTCGGGAAATACAGACTTTACCCTTTAAGCAACTAGCAACTGTAAATTAAACTTAATCTAACAGGGTAGGTTAATGTGTAAAGGTGTAACAAAATAAATAGTTGGTGTAAATTCCTAAAGGATTAGCTCTACGGGTTGTTTACGTGGATCATCACTTTAAAGATAAGATTGGAAGGTTTGACGGGAGGTTATCTAACCGGGTTGTAGTTTGTTAATAACCTTGTATAGGCGATTTGGTTATAATCCTAGATTTGCCAATTTTAAACTAGTTCACTTAAATAAATCAATAATACTCATTATTGTGGTCTCGATATAGATATACAAAGAAGTTCTTAAAGTCTTACAAACTTCATTCGGCACATACTTCATATTTTTGTGGATTTTGGGTTAAACATTTGGAAACAGAAACGGTTAAATCACTATAATTAATATCTAACAAGGGTTATTGTGTGCGGGTTATGTAACATGTAATTTCACAAAAGTATGCTTGAAAATTTGAGCATAATTTAAGCCTTTTATTGTGAAAATTTAGGACAAGTAATCATTCTTATTCCATCCCCCCACTTGAATTATACAACATCCTCGTTGTATATATAAAACATTAAATACGAGAATTTAAGAAGAATTAGAATGAGAAACTCCCCTGATTTTTGCTCTGTAGATTCTCCAATTTGCGTTTATGAGCAAGATTTCCTGTTGAACAACCGTCTTGAGGTTTCAAGACTCCAACACTTCAGTATCTCCAGATTTTGTAGATTTTCTACCAACATCGTTGATTTTTCTTTCACGAGGTCCTATATAAATTCTCAAAAAACAAATGCAATTCTATCTCCGTGTATTCATTTGGTTAGACTTGAAATAAATACCTAACATTGTACAGGAAGTCGATACGCCGTATCCATTCCCCAGGATACGTCGTATTGATACATGTATACACTGTATTCATTTAATGAATACATCGTATAGACTGTGCTAAAAATAAAGACTGGATAACGTCCAGATAGCTAATACGCCGTATCTATGGGGTTTGGATACGAAGTACCATGGGGTTTGGATTCGCGTTATAGAAATCTGGGAAGACAGACTCAGATTAAAAATGAAATACATCCTGGGTTGTTATCCCGGCAAGCACTTTTCAAGGTTACAGAATAAGTCTATAGTTAGACTTTACTATTAATCCCATCTTATAAACCATTTGGCTGGTACGATCGGATGCAAATGGCTACGCATAAAATTCTTGATTGGAAAATGATGTCCCTTGTAATAAATATATATAATTTATATACTTATTATAAATTTATTATATATATTTTATTATTTATTATTTTATTATTATTATAAAATTTATTATTTATTAATTTATTTCTATTATACTATAAATTATTTATAATTATAAATTTATTTATATAAAATATTAAAATTATTATATATATATTATTATTATTTTTATATAAATATTTATTTATTTATAACTATTATATATTATTATATATATATTATATATAATATTTATTTTATTATATTATCAATATTTTAATAAATAATTATATATATATTTTTTAATATATATTTTATTTTAATCAATATTTTATTTATTATAATTAATTATTATATTATATATATATTATAAATAAATAATATTTATTTACATTTATAATAATTATATATAATAAAATATTATAAATTATTATTATTTATTTAAATTAATTTAAATTAATTTAATTATTATTATATTCTATATAATTTAATTAATTTATATTATTAATTTTTATATTTTAATTTAAATTATATATTTTTATTTATATATTTTTAATATAAATAATATTATTATTATTATTTATTATTATTTATTTTAAAATATTTAATATATAATAATTTATAAAATATTTATTATTATTATATAATTATTTATTAATCATATTTTAAATTTAATTTTATTATATATATATATAATATATTTTTTTTTAAATTTTTTCTAATAAAATTATTATAATTTATAATATATTTTAATTTTAAATTTATTTTATATATTTATATAATATTTATTATATTATTATATCAATTATTATAATTTATTAAATTTATATAATATATTATTATATTTATTTTATCTTTATTATATTAATTATTATTATAATTTATTAATTTTTTTTATATATAAAAAATTATATATTTAATTAATATATATTTATATTTTTTATATTAACTTACTTATATATATTAATTTATTTTAAAAATATTATAATTATTATTTTTATTAATTAAATTTTTTTTAAAATTTATAATTTTTTATATTTCTTATTTATATTTTTTTATTATATTTTATATATTTTAATAATTAATATTATTATTATTATTTATATTATATTATTATTTATATATTAATTATTATATATATATTTAATATTTATAATTATAAATAAATTAATTATTATAATTTTTTTTAAGTTTTATTATTTTTATTACTTTGTATTATTATATATTATAATTCTTATATTTTATTATTAATTATATAATTATTATTTTACTTTCATTTATATATATTAATAATATTATTTAATATATTTTTATTATATATTTATTCCTAATTTTTATATATTTTTATTTAATATAAATTAATTATTTATTATTTTTAATTTAAATTTTATTAATTAAATTTAATTTATTTAAAATAAATATTATAATATTTTAATAAAACTATATTTTATTATTATATATATTTTAAAATTATTTTTTTTTATATTTTATATTATATATAATATTTATAATTTTATTATATTATTTATAAATTTATAATTATTTTTTATTAATATTATATATTTATTTTATTATAATTTTTAAATTTATAATAAAATTATTATATATTAATATTTTATATATTTTATATTTTATTTTATATTAATTTTATATTATAATATTATTAATTTATATTTATATTAATAATTATATATATATTAATAATATTTAATAACTTAATTATATAATTAATAATAATTTAATATTTTAATTACAATTTTTATAATATATAATTAAATTATTTTTTTTTTTAATTTAAAAATTATTTAATTTTATTATTATATTATATTATTAATATTTTCTATATTATATAATTATTATAATATATATTATATTAATATATATAAATATAATTATTTATTTTAATAAATTAATTTATTTATTAAATAATAATTTTATTTAAAAATATTATTTAATTATTTATTAATATATATATTATATTTTATATATTTATTAATAAATTATTATTATTATATATTATAATTATTATATAATTAATTATTATATATTAATATAAATTTATAATTTTTACTATATTTATATTTATATAATATTTTATATTTATATTATAATTATTATATTAATTATAAATATATATATAATATATTATTATAATTAAATATTTTTATTTTTAATTTTAATAATATTAATTTATTATATATATTATATATTTTAATATTAATTTCTATTATAATTATTATTTATTATATTATGTAATTTAAATATATTATATAATATTTATATATTTTTTTATACTTTTATTATATTATTATTTATATTATATTTATTTAAATTTATTTTTTTTTATTATTTAATATAATTAATTTATTTATTCTAATTAATATTAATTATATTATTATTGTAATAATATAATTTATAATTTAATTTGTATAAATTAATTTAAAATAATTATACATTAATTTTAATTTATTATTATAAATTTTTAAAATATATATACAATATTTTATAATAACTAATTATAATAAATATAATTTTTTTATTAATATTTATTTTTTATTTATCTATTGATATTTTTTTAATTATTTTATTTTATATATTATTAAAATCTATTATTAATAAATTTTAATAATTATATATATTAATTATAATATATTATATTTAAAATTATTTAATTTTATAATATTATATATTTATTTATATAAATTAATTTAATATTATATTATTATACATTAATATTTATTTATAAATTATATTTATATATTACAAATTATTTATATAATATTATATATAACTTTATTATTATAATTATTTAATAATTTTATAATATTAATTATTAATTTATTTTTATTATTTTTTTTATATATATTATAATATATAATATATTATATTTATAATAATTATTTATATTAATATTATATATTATATTATTATTTAAATTAATTTTAATTTAAATATTATTTTAATCTTAATTATTATTTAATTATATCTTTTTTAATATTAAATTAGTATTTATTTAATATATATAATATTATTAATATAATAATTTATATAAATTTAAAAATTTATTATATAAAAAATCTTTAATTAATATTATTTAATATAAAATTATATTTATTATATTTAATTATATTTTATTTTATTATTATTTAATTTATAAATAAAATTATTATAATTATATTTATATAATTTTTAATTATATATATTATTTTATTATTATTATATTATATAAATAACATTTTATATTTAATTTTATTATTATTATTATATTATTTTTGTTAATTATTCTTATTAATATAATATTATATTTATATATTTATTTTATTTATATTATATATATATATATTATAATAACATTAATATTTATATTATTTAATTTTAATTTAATTATAATTTAATTTATTATTATCAATTATATATATTTTATTTTAAATATTATAATATTATTTATAAATATATTTATAATAAAAAAATTTTAATTTATATTTTATATTATATATTAATTATAATATTAATTGATTTATATTAATAATTTTATTTATATATAATTAATTTTAATATTTAAATATTTATTATTATACTATTTTATTTATAATAAATTTTATTATATTATTTATATTTTTTTATTATTATAATTATTATTAATATATATAATTAAAATAATATATAAATTATATATTAATTTTTAATAATTAATTAATATATTATTATATTATATTTTTATTAATATTTATATTTATATAATTATCTATTTTTATTATATATTATAATTAATATTTATTTTAATATATTATTTTATAATATTTAATTATTATTATACATTTATATTATATTTATTTATATTTATATAAATTTATACTATTATTTATATATTAATATAATTATATTATATAAAAATATTTTAAAATATTTATTTTAATTTATTAAATATATTATTATATAATTTAATTATATTTTAATATAATTTTATTATATAATTTTATTTTATATTTAATTAATATATTTTTAATATATTATATTAAATATTTATATATTTATATCTTATAATTAATTATATTATTTATTTAATATTAATTATATTTTAATATACTTTATAATATAATTATTATTTATATATAAATATTTATTATTTTAATTTTAATAATTATAATTATTTATATTAAATAGTATTATAATATTAAATTTTATTATATTTTATTATATATTTTAATAATTTATATATTATATAATTATAATATATTTTAATATTTAATATTAATTATTTTATATTTTAAAATTAAATATAAATATTTTTATCATTTATTTTTTATTAATTAATCTATATATAAACTAATATTAAAATTAAATAAAAAATATATATATTTATTTATATTATATATATAATTTTATATATATAAATGTATTAATCTTAATTCTTAATTATTATTATAATAATAATTATTATTTATTTAATATTATAATATAAAATATTTATTATTATATTATTTTTTAATATTATAAATTAATAATAAAATTATTATATATTATTTTTTTTATAATTTATAATTTTAATATATATATTAATTTATTATTAATATTTATTTTATTATAATTTATTATAATTTAAATATATATTATATTAATAATTTTATTTTTATATATTTATTATTATTATTTATTATTATTATTTATTTATTTTATAATATAAAATTAATATATAAAATTTTTTTTATATTATTTTTTATTTATTATATATAATATTAATAATTAAATTATATATTTTAATATTATAAAATTATATTAATATATTATTTTATTTATATTTATATTAATTAATATAATTTATTATTATTTATTAATTTTTATAAAATATTTAATAATATATTATTTATTATAATATAATTTATATATAAATTTAAATTTTTATATTATTACTAATATAATATATTTTTTATATATATATTATTATATTTTATATATAAAAATTTATTATTTAATTTATTTTTAATAAAAATTCAATTATTATTTATTAATATAATTATATTTATTTATATAATTAATTTTTTTTATATTAATTATTAAATATTTAATTAATTTATAATTTATTAATTTTTTTATTTATTTAATAATTAAATATTTAATTTTTTTATTATATATTATTATAATTATTATATTATATATTAAATTTATATATTAAAAATTATATTTTTATTTAAATTATAATATTAATTTATTATACTATTTTATTATAATATAATTAATTTTATTATTATATTTATATATATTTTATTATATTTTTAATATATATTAAAATTTAATTATTTTTATATCCTACTCTATATATAAATTTATAATTAAATATTTATTTTTTTTATTATATAATTAATTTATTATAATAATTACATATTATTTAATAATATAATAATATAATATAACTATATAATTTATAATAAAAATTAATGTATTATTTCATTTATATTTATATAAATATATATAAATTTTATAATAATATATTAATATATTATATATTTTATAATATATATATTAAATTACTTATTTTTATATTTTACTATTATAATAATATTTTTTAAATATTATATATTATAATTTTTTATTTATTAATATTAGATTATATATATTATTATAATATAAATATTATATAAATTTTTTAATATATTATATATATAATTATTATTAATAATATTTTTTTATATATATTATATATATATAATATATATTTTTTATAAATATTTATAAATATTATTATTATTTTTTATTTTTATATTATATTAATATTTAAATTATTTTTTTTTATATTAATTTTAATATAATATTATATTTATATTTATAAATTTATATACATATTTTTAATTTATTTTATTTATATTTAATTACTAATATATAATTTTATTTCTTATAATTTATTTTATATTTAATTTTTTATTTATAATATTTATAAATTTTTAATCTATTATCATTATTATTTATATTTTTACATTATATTATTTTTAATTATTAATATTTAATTTATAATTATATATTTTATTTATTATTTTTTTTATTTATATTATATATTTTTAATTTATAATATAATTGTATTAAATATTATTTTTTATAAATTATTATAATTTTATTTAATATTATATTTTTATATTTTTTTTATATATATTTATTAATTTTAATTAAATTATATATTACTTTTTTATATTTATTCTTTATAATATATTATTTATATATTATATTTTTTTTTATTAATTAATATTTTATTATTATATTTATTATTATATAATATAATATTTAACATTAATTATTTTATTATTAATATAATTATAATAATTATATTTCTCTTTTATTTATAATTATATAATTATTATAATTATATTATTTAATTTTATTATATTTAATAATATATTTAATATTTTTAATATTATTATTCATTTATATATAATAATTATCTTTATATTATTATAATTATTTATATATTATATTTTTATATATTATTAAATAATATTATTTTTATATATTATAATTAATAAATTTATATATTATATATTATAAATTATATTATTAATTAATTATTATAATTATTATAATTTTATCTTAATTTTTATATAATTTATATATATAATATTTATAAGAATAATAATATTATAATTATAATATAAAAATTATTTTATTAATTTAATTTTAATTTTTAATATATATTATTATTAAATTAATTTTATTTTATATTATTTATTTTATATATATAATATTTTATTTATATATAATTATTATATAATATTTATATAATTATTATTCATAAATTATTATTAATTTTATATATTTTTTATTAAATTTATAATATATTTTATTAATAATAATATTATATTAAATTTTTAATAAATAATATTATAATAATATTTTTATTAAATTTATTATATATATAATTAATAATTAATTATTTTAATAATTAATATTTATTAATTATTACTTATTTATTTATTTAATTTATTTATATTATATTTATACATTATCTTATTTATTAATAATTATGAATTTTATTTTTAATTAATATTTATTTATTTTTATATTTAATTTTATAATTAAATATTTTTAAAATAATTATTTATTTATTATATTAAATTATTTTATTAAATTTATTTTCATAATTTTAATTTTTTTATTATTATATTTTATTTTATTTATTATTATTAATTAAATATTATTTTATTATATTCTTATATTATTTTATTATACTATATATTATTTAATTTATTTTAATTAATTATAATTAATATTTATTTATTTTTTTTTACTATATATTTAATTTATATTTTATATTATATTTATATATTATTTATTTTTATTATAATATATATTAAATATATATAATATTTTATTATATTTATATAATATTTATTTATATTTATAATTTATTATATAATATTAAATATTTATATTTTTATTTATTATTTTATTTTATATATTTATAAATAAATTTTATTTTATTTATTATTATAATTTATAATAATTTATTATAAATAAATTAATTATAATATATATATTAAAATATAAATAATATTAATTTATTAAATTATTATTATATCTATTTAATATTAATTTATATTTTATTATAAATTTATATTTATAATTGATATATTAAATTATATATATATATTTATAAATTATTTATTATCTATTTATTTATTATTTTTAATTAATTTTTAATATATATTTAATATTATTTTTATTATTTATTTATAAATATTTTAATATTTTTATTTAATTTAATATAATATTATATATTTTTTAAATATAATTATTATTATTATATTATATACTTTATTATTTAATGATTAATATTATATGATATATATATTAAAATTATTAAAATTTATTATATTATATTATATTATTATATATTCTATAAATTAAAATATTATAATATTATTATATTTTAATATAATTAAATTTATATTTATAATATTTTAAATTTATTTTTATTATTTTTTTAATTATTATTAAAATTATTATTTAATATTTATATATATATTATTTATAATTAATTATATACTTATTTATTTAATTAATATACGATATTAAATTAATAATAAATTATATTTAATATTTTTTTTATATATTTGAATTATTTTAATTTATAATTATTATATATTTAATTAAATAAATTAATTATTAATATTTTTTATTATATTATTATATTTATTTTTAATTATTATATATTTATTTTTTATTATTTTTAAATTATATTTATAATATAAATTTTTTATATATATTAAATATATTTTAATTTATATTATATTATTTATTTTAATTTATATAAATTTATATATTATATTTTAAACTATTATTATTTATATATATTATTTATATTATATTTTATATTTAATTATTTTATATATATTTATTTATTATATTTATATTATTATATTTTATTAAATATTAATTTTTTTAATATATTACTTTTAAATATTATTTATAAATTAATATTAAAATAATATTTTTATATAAATATTTATATAATTAATTAATTTATATATTTTATATAAATTAATTTATAATATAAATTATTAAAATAATTATATTATATTTATTTAAATTTATATATTATTATTATATTATTTATAATTATTTCTTTATTTTATAATTATTCAAATTTATTAAATAAAAATATAATTTATATATATATTATAATTTTTTATTACTAATATAATTATTATAATTTTATTATTTTTTTATATATTTTAATATAATTTATATATTATATTTATATGTTTAAATTTTATTTTAATATATATTATATTTTTTTTTTTTTTTTTATATAATATATATATAGTAATATATATATCTATATTATTTTTTTTTTTATTTTATTTACTTATATATTTATAATTATATATATTTTTTATATAATAATTTTAATTAAATTTATTATATTTTAATTATAATTATATATTAAATTATATATTAATATTTATTATATAATATATTTTAATATTAATATAATTATAAATATAATTAATATATATTATTTAATTATATATTTAATATTTATTATTAATAATATTATATATTATTTATTTTATAATATTTATTATTAATTTATAATATTATTAATTTATTATTTATAATTATAAATTATTTATATTAATTATTATATTATTTTTAATTATTATATATATATATAATAATTATTATATTATATTTATTATTATTATATTTAAAATTAATAATATTATTTACTTATTATTTATAATTTAAAATATATTTATATTTTATTATTATAATTTATATTTATTTATTTTTTTTTTATATATTATATATATTATTATATATTATTATTAATTTATTTATATATATATAATTATTATTATTATTTTTATATAATATTAATATAATATAATTTCTTTATATATATTTAATATTTTTATATTATTATATTTTATAATTTTATAATTTTATATATTATTATAAATAATTTATTTTAATAATATAATTATATAATTTTATTATATATTTATTTTTTAATTTTCATTAATATATAATTTTATAATTTTTTTAATTATTATATTAATAATATTATTTTATTTATTTATTATATATTAAGATATTAATTTTATTTAATTATTTTATATATTTATTAATAATTAATATTTTTATTTAATTTATATATTATAATATATATTAATTATATAATATTTTAATAAATTTTATTTTAGTTTTATTTTTTTATTTATTTTTTTTTTATAATATATATAATTAATATAAATATTATATGTAAAATTAATATTTATTATATAAATATATTTATATTGTAATATTTTTATATTTATATTTATAATTTTATATTATTATAATTTATATATTATATATAATATATTTTTTAATTATTTTATATTTTATAATTATTTAATGTTATTTATTATTATAAATTATAATATATATAATTATATATAATTATATTAATTATTTATAATTTAATAAATTTATTTATTATTATTATATTTTATTAAATAATTAATATTTATATTTTTTTAATTTATTATAATATTATTTTATTTTATTATATATATATATTTTATTATCTTTATAATTATTAAAATAATAAATTTTTATATTTTTATTTTATATTATAATTATTACTATTTATTTTTAATTATCATTTATTAATTTATATTTTATTTAATTATTTATAAATTCTTTTTTTTAATTATTAAATAATTTTATTATTAATTTATATTTAAATATTTTTAATATTATTATATATAATTATTTTATTTAATTTAAATTAATTATATTATTATATAATTAAATTTTAATATATTAATTATATTTTTATTATTTTATTTTATATATATAATAATATTTATAATTTATTATATATTATTTTATAATAATAAATTAAATTTTAATATATATATATATTTATTATTTTTTTATTAATTATTAATTTTTTATTTATTTATTTATTTAATATATTTAATAAATTATATATAATTAATATTAATTTTATTATTTAATTTTATTATATAATTATTATATATTTTTAATTTATTTATAAAATAAATATTTTTATTTATATATTATATATTAATTATTATTAATAATATATATAATTATTTATATTATTAATTAATATAATATTTAATTTTTTAAAATTTATTTTAATTAAATTATTTTATTAATATTAAAATATATTATAATTATATATTTTTTTAATTTATATTATAAATAATTATTAATTTTATTAATTATATATATATATTTACTATTTATTTTTAATAAATTTATTTATATATTTGTTAATTTAATTATCTTTTATAATATATTTATATTTTATTTTTATTTCTATTTATAATATTTTATTTAATATTTATTTATTTATTATAATTATAATTTTTTTTTTTTAATTATATATTATTATATTAATATAAATATATTATTTATAATTTATATTTATTTATATTTTATTATTAATAAATTTATATTTAATTATTTTTTTTATTATTATTTTTATTATATAAATTATAATTATTCTATAATGTTTAATAATTTTTATTTTTTAATAAAAAATTTATTTTATTATTAATATTATTTATATTTTTATTAATATATATTATTTATTTTATTTAATATTTAATATATTATTAATTTTATTATATTTTTTTAATTATATATATTAATTATATTATATTTTATATATTATATTAAATAAATAATTATATATAATTATATATTTAAATTTTAATATTATTTTTAAATAATTTTTATTTTATAATATATTATAAGATAATTATATTATATTTTTTGATATTATATATCTATAATATATATAACCTATTTATATATGAAATTATTATTATTTTATTTATATATATATTTATATTATATTTTATTACTTATTATATAATAATTATTTATAATTTATATAATAAATATTATATATTTATTATATATATAATATTATATTATATTAATTTTTTATTTTAAATTTATTATTAACTTTTTTCTTATAAATATATATTAATTTAATTTTATTATTTATTATATTATTATTATATTATTATTTTTTTTATTTTATATATTATTTAATTTAAATTATTTATATTATTTATTATTTAATTTTTATATTTAATATATTTATATATATATATTATTACTATATAATTTTATAAATATTATTTATATATATTTTAGTAATTTATTATATTATATATAATATATAATATAAATTTTTTTAATAATATTATTATTTTAATATATTAATTATAAATTTATTTTATTTATTATTTAATTATTTTAATTATTTATTTATATTTATTTATTATTAATAATATTTAATATAAATATTCTATATTATATTTATATATAAAATTATTTAATAATTTATTATAATTTATATTATATTTTTATTTAAATATTCATATTAAATATTTATTAATATTATAAATATATTATTATATATATATTTATATAAATTATTTATTTTAATATATTAATTACTAAATTAAATATTTAATATTTAATTTATTTTTATATTATATTTATTATTTATTTTTTATAATATTTATTAATTATTATATTATATTTTTTATATAAATTTATATATATATTATATAATTTTATTTTTATATATATATATTTTTTATATTAATTTAATATTTATAATTATATTATTTATTTTTTTAATATTTTAATTTATTTTATTATATATATTATTAAATAATTATATTTTATCATATTTTTTAATATAAATTATTATTAATATTTATTTATTATATTTATTATAATTATATAATTATATAATTTATTTTTTAATTTATAATATATTTATAAAAATATTTAATATTATATATTTTTATTTATATTTTTTTTATTATTATAATTTATTATTATATATTAATTATTATATATTATTAATATTTATTATTATTATTAAAATATTATTTATTATATAATATAATTATTATAATATATTAAATATATTAATTATATATATTTTAAATTAATTATATTATAATTTTAATTTTATATTTTATATATATTTTTTTAATTAATAATTAAAATATTTATATAATAATTTTATATATAATATTATATTTAATTAAATATTATAAATTTAATTTATATATTAAATATAATTTATATATATATTATTATTATATTTAATATTTTTAATTAATTATTAATATTATTTTATATATATATTATATATTATTATAATATATATATTTTATTATATCTTTTTTTATAATATTATATTTATATTATTATAATTATATTAATCCTATTTATTATTATATTTATATTTATATATATATTTTATATATTTATATTATATTATTTAAAATTTTATATATAAAATATATAAATATATTTAAATATATTATATCTAAATATTTAATTATATTAATATATATATATATAATAATTATATAATATTTTAAATTTATTATTATATTATTTATATTTAATATATAAATAATTTATATATATTTAATTAATTTTTATATTTTATATTTTTTTTATTTTATAATATTATTATATTTATATATATATTATATATTTAATTTTTAATTTATATATTAATTTTAATTTATATTTATATTATATTATTATTTATATTTATATTTAATTATTATTGATTAATATTTAATTTATTTATTATTTTATTTATTATAAATTATTTTATTTAAAAATTTATTATATATTAATATATTATTATTATATAAATATAATTTTATTATTAATTATATTTTATTTTATAATATCATTTAATATATTTATATATTATATTTTATATAATTTATAAAATTATTTTAATAATAATTATTAATAATTATAATAAATAATATAAATTATTTTAATAATAATAAATTATAATATATATATTATTTTTTAATTATTTTTAATATATTATAATATTTATTTTAAATATTTTTATATATATTATTAATTTTATTATTATATATTTTTTATATTTATTTATTTATTTATAATATTTTTATTTTTATTTATAAGTTTAATTATAAATTTATAATTTTTTATATAATTCTTAATATTTTATAATTTATTATTTAATATATTTTTATTTTCATATTATAATTTATATTTTATAATTATTTATTTATTTTTACTTATTTATTATTTTTTATTATATTTTATAAGAATTTTTATATAATTTAATTATATTATTTTTTAATTATTATATTATCTATAATATTAATTATTATTCTATTTTTAAAAATATTATAATTAATATTTTAGGATTTTTTTTATATATATATTATTTAATAAATAAATATATTATTTCTTTTATATTATATTTAATTTATTTTTAAATTTAAAATTTATATATTATATATATATTTTTAAAATTATTTTTATTTATTATATAATTAATATTAATATTTATTATTAATTTAATTTTATAGTTATAAATAATATTAATCTTTTATTTATTAATTTATAATATTATATATTTATATTAAATAATTATATATTTATTAATACTTATATTATTATATATATATTATATATTTTTTAATTATTATTTATATACTTATTATATTTATTATAATTCATTTATATATTTTTAATTATTAATTATATATTATTTTAATTATTTTATATTATTTATATATATATATTAAATTAATTATATTTTAAATTAATATTTATATTTATTTATTTATATATAAAATTTATTTATTATTTTATATTTTTTTATTTAATTTATAATATATTTTTATTTATTATTATTTATTTATTATATTAATATTTTTATTTTTTATATATTTAAATATATTATTATAATTATTTTATAATTATATAATTTTTTAATTTTATATTATTAATTAAATAATTATTATATATATTTAATAATTATTTATTTTATTTATTTTTTTATTTATAATTATATATTTTATTTTATAATTATTTATATATATAATTAATTATTATTTTTTAATATTTTAATAATTTTATTAAATAATATATTATTTATATTATAATTATATTATTTATTTATATATTTATTTAATATAAAATTAATATATTATTTTTTATATAATAATTTATAATTATAAATATTTTATATTATTAAATAATTATTATTATTTATATACTTTAAATTTTATTTATTTTATAACACTTATCAATTCTAATTATTTTTTTTTATATTTATTTAAATTATTAATTAAATATATATTAAAAGATAAATATTATTTTATATATACATTTTTATTTTATTATTAAATTATTTATTATTTATTAAATTATATAATTATATATTTTTATTATAATTTATATTATCTAATAAATTAAACTATTATATATTATTTATTAATATATTATAATTATTATTTTTAATAATATATTATTTAATATTTATTATAAATAATAAAATATTAATTATTTATATATTTTTTATTTAATTTTTTTATTTTAAAATATAATAATTATTTAATCATATAATTAAATATATTTATTTTATTATTTTTATTATAATTATATTTATTTATTTAATATTTTATATATTAATAAATATTTTATATATAATTTAATATATATAATAAATAATATAATTATTTATTTATTTTTTATACTATTATTAATATTATTAATATATAAATTTTATAATTTATTTTATTATATTTTTATATTATATTATAATATAATTTTATTTTAATTATTGTATTTATTTATATTAATTTATTTTTTTATATAAATTTATTATAATTTTTATTATATTATATTATAATTATTTATTATATTATTTATTTTCTATTTATTATATAATATATTTATTTTTTTTTTAATTTATATATACATAAATATAATATATTTAATAATATAAATAAATTTATATTTATTAATTTATTATAAAATATTATTTTTATTATCTTTTAATTAATTATATATTATTAATATATAATATATTATTTAATTTTTATAATATTTATTTTATAATATATATTATAATTAAATTATTTAATTTATATATTTATTTATATATTATTTATTTATTATATAATTTTGTTTATTTTTTTTTATTTAAAAAAATTTATTATTTATTTATATATATTTTTTAATTATTATTATTTTATATTATTTATATAATTTTTTAATTTTTATTAAAATTTATTTTAATTATATACTAATTAAATATTATTAATTTATAATTATTTATTATTATATATATTATATTATTTATATTTATAAATTATTATATTATTATTTATTTTAATTATTATTGTTTATATATTTATTAAATTTTTATAATATATTTATAATAATTTATATTTTTATTTATATTTTAATAAATTTACTTAATTATAATTATATTTTATTAATTTAACATTTTATTTAATATTATTAATTTATAATTATTATTAAAATTAATATTATATTATTATTAAATATATTTTATTAGATATTAAAATATTTAATTAAATATAATTAATAATAATATTTATATTATTTTAATTATAATTATTATTTTATATATATTTATATATAAATTAATTGTTAATATTTATTTATGTTATTATATATATTTATTATTATATAATTAATATTATAATTTATATAATATTTATTATTTATTTAATTTAATTTATATATTATTTATTATTTTATTTATAATATTATTATATTTAATTTATATTTATATATTTTATTATATATTATAATATTTTTATTAAAAATTATTAAATTAATATTATTTTATATTTAAATATATATTTTATTATTATTATTAATTATATATATAATTAATAATATTTACTTTATTAATATTTTCTATTATTTTATATTTTTATATTATGGATATTTAATTTTAAATTTATATATTAATACTATTATTTTATATATTTTTTTATTATATTAATTTTATTATTTAAATATTATATATTTTTAATTATTTTTTATTATTTATTTTAGAATATATTATATAAAATATTATATTAATATTTAATTATTATATAATTTATTTTATATCATTTTAATATTTTTAATTATATTTTTTTATAAATTATATATGTAATTAATTATATAATTATATTATTAATATTATTTATAATATAATTAATTTTTTTTATATTATATATTTATCTATATATTATTTATTTTTTATATATATTTTTTTATATTAAAATTATAATTTTAAATTATTATATATATAATAAAATTAATATATTTTATATTTAATTATATTATAATAAATAATATTATTATTTAAATATATTTATTTTATTATTTATAATATATTATATTTATAATTAATATTTTATCAATTATTTTAATTATTTTTTAATTTTTTTAATAATATATATTAATTAATTTATTTTATTGAATTTTTATTTTATATATTCTATATAAATAATTATAATACATTATATTTTATTTTTTTATATATATTATTAATTTATTTATTATATTAATATATAATTTATTTATTTATTTTTAATATAATTAATTTTATTTTTATTTTATTTTTTATTTTAATATATAATTATATTTTTTTTATTATATATATTTTAATTATATAATTTATATTATAAATTATTTATTATTATAAATTAATATTTATTATATTTATTATAATTATTTTATTATATTTATTTATATTATAATAATTATATTTATTTAATATATTTTTATTTAATTATAATATATTTTAAATTAAATATAATATTACTTTTTTATTAATAATATAAATTATTATTATATAATTTTTATTTTTTATAATAATATTTATATAAATTTTTAATTAAATTATTATATTTTATTTTTTTTTTTAAATTATTTATTTTTAATTTTATATATTTTATTTTATTATAATATTTTATAATTAAATTTATATATTTATTTATTTTATAATTTTATTAATATTTATATTTTTTATTTTTATATTAATATATTTATTTTATTAATTTATATATATTTTATTTTATAAATATTTAATAATATTTATATATAATTATACTTTTAATATAATATAATTATTTTATATTTATTTTATTTATATTTATTAATTATTATATATTTAATTTTATATTTATTTTATATTAATATATAATTATAATATATATTATATTATTAATATATTATTTTTTATTTTTTATTATTTTAATATACATCTATATTTTTTTATATAAATATTTTATTATTTTTATTTTTTTTTATAAATTATATATAAATTAATATTTTATATTTTTATATTATTTTATATTAATATTCATTTATTTTTAATTTTTTTATATGAATATTTTATTAAATAATTTTTATTTATATTATTTATATTTATTTTTTATTTTTATAATTTTAAATATATTTTAATTAATTTTATAAATATAAATTTTAAAATAAAATTTAATATTTTTATTTATAATATTATTATTAATTTATATTAATTTTTAAATAAATATTATTATTTATTATTTATATATATTAATTTATTATAATATATATATATATTATTTATTATATATAATTTTTTATTATTTATTTTATTTTTTTATATATATATAGATTATATATTATATTTAATTTAATTATTAACTTTTATTATTTATTTTTTATATTATTATTTTTTATTATAATATTTTTTTATATATATAATTAATATTATAAATATTTATTATTTATATATATTAATTATAATATTTTATATTTTATTATATTAATTTAATTATTTAATTTATTTTTATATATTAGTAAATTTAACATAAATTATTTAAATTAATTCTATTATTTATTATTATATATTACTATATTAAATTAATATTTTATATTATTTAATATATATTATTATATTTAAAATTAATTTAATTTATTATAATATATCTTTTTTTTTATGATATTATTTAATTTTTATATAATTTTAATATTATATAATTATAATTTATAATATTTTTTAATTGTATAATATTAATAACTTTTATTTATATTATTATTTATATATTAATATTTATTATAAATAATATTTATTTATTTTAAAATTATATATTTTTAATTTATTTTTTATTAATTATTTTAATAATTATAAATTATTTATTTTTATTTTATTTTTATTATTATTATAATTTAATTAATATATTTATATTTATTTATTTCTATATATATTATTAAATTATTATAATTATTTTTATTATATCTTATATATATTATTTATTTATTATAATTTATAATTAAAATTAATTTATTTTTAATTATATTTTATTATATATATTAATAAATTTATATATTATTTATTATTATACTTATTATTTTAATAAATTTATTTATATTTTATATATTTTATTTATTATAGTTAATAAGATTATTATTATTATTTTTTTATATGTGTATTTGGGTTGATGTTGTTGCGTGTTATATTAGTTATTGGGTGTGTGTTTTTGGTGTTTGGGTTTTAGTGGATTTGTAGTTTTTTGTGAGTGTAGGTTTGTTTACGTTTTTGTATGTTTTTATTTTTTTTGAGTTTATTTTGATTTTTTATTTTAATATAGTATAATTTTTTTATTATTTATTATTTTTAATTAATTTTATATTTAATATATTTTATATATGTTTAATTATAGTGATGATGGTGTCTGGTAATTGTTATAGTTAAATTTATATATTTTTTATATTTTTTATTAAATATCTATATTTTATTATAAAAATATAATTTTATTATTATAATTATATATATTATATATTTAAAATTTATATATATTAATTTTTATTTAAATATATATTATATATATATATAATATATTATTTAATTTATAATATTATTTATTTTTTTTAATATTTTAATATAATAATAAATATTATATTTATTTATATTTTTATTTTTATTATTTTAATAATATTTTATATTAATTTTAATCAATTTACTATCTAATTAATAAAAATAAAAAAAAAACAATAACAAAACCCAATCAAAAACAGAGAGATAGATAAAGACAGACCCTCCCCCCAAAAAAATTATTATTTTATTTTTTTTTTAAATTATTCCCCATATTAAATATTTTATATAATATTATATTTATATTTATATTTATAAATATTTAAATTTTTTATTATATTTTTAGATTGATTTTTTTAATATATATTAATATTATTATTATAATATCTTTAATATAACTATATATTATATTATTATTTTAATATTTATTTATATTTATATTTTAATATATTATATTTATTATTTTTATATTTTAATTATAATTAATATAGATAAATAAATATTTATATTTATTTTTTTATTATATATATATTTTATAGTATTTTAAATTTGTATTTTATTATTATTTTTATTTATAAAATAATTTATTTAATATTTAATTTATATTTTTAATTAATTATTATTTTATATTTAATATTATTAATATTATTATTATTTTATAATAATATTTTATTTATATTTTTATATAATATTAATTATATATTACTTTGAATATAATAATTTATCATTATCTATTTAATATTATTTTAATAAAATATATTATATTATATATTTATATTTATATAATATATATTTATATATTTATTATCTTATATAATATTTATTATATTATATATTATACTTATTTTTATATTTAATTAAATTATTGAATATATTTTTTTTATATATATTATATTGTTAATTATTTATATATTATTAATAAAATATTTATTTACATTATTAATTATTTTATTATATATATATATATATAAAAATTTATTATAAATTTATTATTTTATTAAATAATATTTATATACTTTAAAATTATATTTTATTTTAATTATAACTATTAATTGAAATATTATTATTTATTTATATATATTTTATATTTATATAATAATTATTAAATTTTTTTATATATTATTTATTATTATTAATATTAAATTTATTTATTTATATATATTATTATTTTTTATTATAAATATTTTATGTATTTATTATATTTTTTAATATATAATTTATATTATTTTAATATTTATATTTATTATTATAATTAATTATTTATAATTTAATTTTATTAATTTAATATATATTATATTTTAATATTTTTATTTTTAATATAATTAAATTCATATTATTTATACTAATATAAATATTTTATTTTTATTTTTTTTATATATGTTAATATTATATTTTTATTTATACTTATTTATAAATTATTTTATATATTATTTTTTTATATTTTATTTAATATTTATTTAATCATTAAATTAAATATTTAATTATTTTATTAATTATAATAATTTATATTTTTATCATTTGTTATTATTTTATTATTTAAATTTATTTTATATTTTATATAAAATTATTATTTATTATAATATATTTTGTAATTTATTATACTTAATCTTTATATATTTATATAAATTTATATTATTTATATTTTTTATATTCTATTTTATTTATTTTTTATATTTATTTTATTTTATATTTTTTTTATTTTTTATTTATATTTTTATAATTAGATAATTTTTTATTTTTTATATTTTTAATTAATATATTTTTTATTATATTTTATAATTTATTTTTGTATGTGTTTTATATTATTTTTCAATTAATTTTATTTTGTATATTTCTTTATTATTATTAATTATTATTTATTTTTTTTTTTTTGATAAATTGTTGTATTTTTGTGAATATTTTTTTTTTGAGAATTTTTTTATATATATATTTTTTTTTTTAAATATATAAAAATAATAGATTTTTTTTATTTATTTTTTATTTTATTATTTTATTAAATTATTAAAATATTATTTTATTTATGTTATTATTTTTATATTTATTTATATATATTTTGTTATATTATTATTAGATATTATTTATTTATTTATTTTATTTTATTATTTTATTAATAATATTTTTTTTATATTTTTTTTTATTATAATTAATTTTTATTATTTATATAATTAATTTTTATATATATTTATAATATTTTATAAATTAATTTATATTTTTATTATATATATTTAATATATAATTATATTAAATTATTTTTATTTATTTTTAATGAATTTTTATAATTATTATTTTTATATTTTTATTTTATTTTATATATTTATATTTAATTTAAATTTGTATTTTTATTTTATATTAATAATTTTTTATTTATATATTATAAATAATAATATATTGTTTTACTATTAAATTTATTTATTTATTTTTATTTTATTAATTATTTATTGTTTTTTTAATTTTTTTATTAATTTTTTATATTAAATTTATTTTAATTTAAATAAATATTTTATTTATATTTATTATATATTATTATTAGAATTTATTTAAATATTAATTTATTATATTTTATTTATTATATATATATAATAATAATTATTATAATTATTTTTTTTTATATTTTAATTATTATATTTTATAATATTTATTTTTATTATTTAAATTTATTTATGTAAATTATTTATAGTTTTTATTTTAATAATTATATATTATTAATTTTATATTTTAATTTATTATTATTTTTTATTTTATTATAATTTTTAATATTTTAATTATATTATATTTTTTTTTTATTAATTTAAATTTTTAATATAATTTTTATATAATTTATGAAATTATTTATTTTATTTATATTTTTATTTTATAATTTTTTATTTTATTTTTAATGGAATTAAAATTTATGATTTTATTTATTAAATTATTTATATTATTTTTTCTGATTGAAATATATATTTTATTTATTATTATTTATTTTTGTTTTTCTATTATTTAATTTAATATTATTATTTTTTTATATATTATTTTTTTATTTATTTAATTTTTTTATTTTATTTAATTATATATAATTTTTATTTTTGTTTAAGATTTTATATCTTTATTTTTTTTTTTTTTTTTATTATAATAAAATTAATATTATTATTTTATAAGTAATTTTTATATATATTATTATTTTTTTAATATTTTATTTTATTTTTTTTTTTTAATTAATTTAATTTTTAAAATTATTATTATTTATAATTATAATTAGATATTATATTATAAATATTGTATTTATTATAATTTGATTTTATTATATTTATTATGTTAAATTTTTTATATATATTATTTTTTTTTCATTTATATAATTTTTATAAGAAAATATATTAGATATATATATTGTATTTTTTTATTATTTTTAATTTAATAATTATTATTTTTATTTATATTATTATGTATTTTATATATTAATATTATAGTAATTTGTATTTATAATTATATTATTATATTAAAATGTATAATTATATTATTTATTTAATATTTAATTTATTTTAATTTTATATTAAATTATATATAATTAATTTATTATTATAATTATTTAACTTATATATTATTTGTTTTATTATTTTTTTTTCTTTATTAATATTATTTTTATTATTTATTTATTTAGGATTTTTATTTAATATTATTTATAGAGTTTAGTATTTATTATATTATATTAGTCTATATTACATTATTTTTATTTTATTTTATTTTATTTTTTATTATTTATTTTTATAATTTATATAATATTAATATATATATTTTATTAGATTTTTATATAATTATTATTTGTATTTTTTGATTAATTTATTTATAATATTATCTGTTATTTTTATTTTTGATGATTTTATTATTTTATATTATTGTTTTATTTTATTTATTTAATATTATATTGATGTTTTATTAAATCGTATTTATTTTTTGTAATTTTTTTATAATGATATATTATTTATTTTTAATTTATTAATTAAATATTATTTTTATTTTGTATATATAGATTTATATTAATTTTTTATTTAGTTATTTATTAATATTATTATATTATAATTAATTTTTATGAATTATATTTTTATCTTTTTGATTTTTTATTAGGGATGAATATATACTATTTATTATATTATAGGTGTTTGTTTTATTATTTATTTTAATTTTTATTTAATATTAATATATATAATTATTTATATTTTATTTAATTATATATTAATGTTTATTTATATATATTATTTAAATGTTATATATATAAATTTTTTTTATATATATTTATATATTAAATATATTTATATTATTTATTTTTATATTATTATTATTTATATTTATTAGATTAATATTTTTATATTTTTATATAAATATATTTAAATTATTTAATTTAATTTTAATTTTTTTATTATTATTATTTAAATTAATTTTGATTTTAATTATTTTTATAATTTTATTATGATTATAATTTAGTAATTTTTTTTTAATATTTATTTTTTAAATTTAATTTATTTTATATAATTTTATTTATTATTTATATAATTACTTAATTAATAAAATTATTATTTTTAAATTATTAATTTTTTTATATTATTAAAATTATTATTTATTTTTAATTATTTTTTAAAATTATATATTTTTTGACTTTTAATTTTATATTTATATTTTTTAAAATATATATTTTTATATAATATTTTTCTATATTTATATATATTATTTTTTTTTATATTTAATTTATATTTTTTATTTTTAAATATTTTTAAATTTTATTTTATATATTTTATTTTTATAATTTTTAATTTGTATATATTTTTAAAATTATTATATTTATTTTATCTTTAATTTATGGTATTATTATTTAATTATTAAATTTAAATTTAAATATTATTTTATTAATTTAATAATATTAATATTTATTAATATATAATTTATGAATAATAGTATATATTATATTAAATTATTATTATATTTATAATATTTATATTGTTGATTTATTTTTTTATTATTTTTTATTTTTTTTTAAGTTATATTTATTTTATAATTTTATTTATATATATTTATATTTTTTAATAAAATTTTATTATTTTATATATAATAAAATATTTATAATTATTTATTTATTAATTTTAATTATTTTTATTATTATTTTATAATTTAAGATTTATTTATATTTTATTTATATTAATTTTATATAAGATATTATTTTTATTTTATTATAATTATTATTATTTATTTATTTAATTATTTTTATTTTATATTTATTTTTTTTTAATTATTTAATATATTATTTATTTTAATTATCTATTATATATTTTTATTAAATTAAATTTTTTTTTATATATTTTTAAATAATTATTTATATTTAATTATATATAATTATTAATATATAAAATATTTAATAAGATTATATTATTATAGATATATTTACAATAATTATTTATATTTTAAAATATTTAATTATATTATTATAATTTATATTTATTATTATTAAATATATTAAATAACATTTTTATATTATATAATTAAAAATTAACAATTATACACAAAAAACATAAAAACAACCAAACAAAACAAAAAACAAAATAACAAAACAAATAAAAACAACAATAAAAAAAAATAAAATTAAATTAACATATAAAATTAATTATCAAAAAAACATATTAAATTAATTAACATATAGATTAATTTTTACAATTAATTTATAATATTTAATATATTATATAATATTATTTATTATTAGATTTTATTTTATATTTTTAATAATTTTATTATTATTTATTTTTTTTTTATTTTTTTTTTTTTTTTTTTTTTATTTTTTTTTTTTTTATTTTCTTTTATTATTTTTATGATTTTTTTTTTTTTTTTTTTTTTTTTTTTTTTATTTTTTTTTTTTTTTTCTTTTTTTTTTTTTTTTTTTTTTTTTTTTTTTTTTTTTTTTATTTTTTTTTTTTTTATTTTTTTTTTTTTTTTTTTTTTTTTTTTGTTTTTTTTTTTTTTTTTTTTTTATTTTTTTTTTTTTTTTTTTTTTTTTTTTTTTTTTTTTTTTTTTTTTTTTTTTTTTTTTTTTTTTTTTTTTTTTTTTTTTTTTAGTTTATTATTGTTAATATATTTTTATATTTTTATCTTAATAATAAATATAGTTTTTATATTTAATAATAATTTATTATAATTATTAATTAATCTTGAATTTTAATATTAATTAATATTTTTTTAATTTTTTTCTTTTTATTTATTTTTATTAACAATAATAATTTATTAAATTTTAAAATATAATATTTATTTTATAATATATTATTAAATTTATTTTTATTTTATATTTTATTTTTTTTCTTTTTTTTAAAAATATTATTATAATTATTTATTAGATATAAATTATTTATTATTGTTATATTTATATTTTTATTATTAAATTTTATTTATTATATATATTATATTTCGTTTTTTCTAATTATTTTTTTTATTTTTATAGTTTTATTAATATTATATTTTTTTTATATTATTTTTATTATTTTTATTATTTTTTTAATATATTTTTATTTTAATAATTAAATATTTATTCTATTATTTTATTTTTAATTAATATTAAATTATATTTTTTTTTTCTTATTTAATAATTTTATTTTTATTGAATTTATTTTATTTATATATTTATTTTCTAAAATTTATATGTATTTATTTATATAATTATTAATATTATATTTATTTTTTTTTTTATAATTATTATTTAATTATTTATATATTATATATATTTATTATATATTTTTATATATATATATTAATAATATTACTTAAATTATATCATTTTATTTTAATTTATATTTATTTAAAATAAATATATTTTTTTAATATATTTATTACTTATTATTATTTTATTTATTTTATTTTTATTATAATAATCACCCTTAATTTTATTTATTTTACATTTAAATATTTATTATTTTTATATTTATAATTTTATTATTTATATTTTATAATTTATTATATTTTTTTTTTATTTATATTTATTTATTTATTAATTTAAAATTTATTATATAAAATTTTTATTTTTTTTTATAATAAAATTTTTAATTTATTTATTTAAATATATTTATTTAAGATATAATTTATTATTTATTATTATTTGTTTTTTTTTTTAATAGAATATTTTATTTTATAATAATTTTTATAATTTATTTATTTTTATATTTTTTTTATTTTTTAATATTAATTATTTTATAAATTATTATATATAATTTATATATTTTATTATTAATTATATATAATATTATAATATTTAATATATATAATTTATTAAACAATAAACTTTTTTTATATTTATTATTTATTTTATTATTATTATATAATTATATTTTTTATTATTATTTATATATTTATTTTTTTATATCATTTTATATTTATATATTTTTTAAATATTATATTCTTATTTTATTTATTATATTTTTTTGAATTAAATTATATTTAATTATTAATTAATTTAATAAGTTCATTTATTATTTATATTTTAATTAATATAAATTAATATTTTTTTATATTATTATAATTAAAAATATATAATTTATATTATTATATTTTTATTATTTATTTAATTTTATTATTATTTTATTTTTTTAATATTTATATTTTAATTATTATTATAATTTATTTTATAATTTTAAAATAATTTTCATATTTTAATTATTTATTTTTTATTTTAATACATTTATTTTTTTATAATTTATTATATTAATATATTTTTTATATTATAATTAAAAATATTTAATAATTATTTATTTTTTTATTGTTTTAAATTTAATTATTAAAAATATTAATATTTATTTATTTTATATAATTTTTATTAAAATATATATTTATTAATAAATTTATTTTTATAAATTTTGTATTTTAATTATTTATTTTAATTAATTTTTAATAAATTTTATTTTAAAATTATTTTTAAATATAATTTATATTTATATAATAATACTTATTAATTATTAATATTTATTTATTTTTATTTATA
Source organism: Tanacetum coccineum (assembly GCA_026074375.1). Taxonomy (NCBI): domain Eukaryota; kingdom Viridiplantae; phylum Streptophyta; class Magnoliopsida; order Asterales; family Asteraceae; genus Tanacetum; species Tanacetum coccineum. Next base: position 52,261 of record BQNB010002192.1, read on the forward strand.
TTTTATAATGTATTTTTTATTTATATTATTTATTATTTTATATTTATTTTTATTTTAATTATAATTATATTTAAATAGATATTTTATTAATTTATATATTTAATAAAAATTTACGATTTTTTTTATACAATTTTTATATATTTATTATATAATTTAAATTTTTTATAATTTATATTATATTTTTATATGTTTATATAATTATTAATTCATTATATTAATTAATAATAATTTTTATATTTTATTAATAAATTTTTATAAATTATAATAAATATTTAATATTATAACTAAAATTATTATTATAATATATTATTATAAATTTTTTATTATTATATTTTATATTATATTATTTAATATAAATTTTATTAATTTATTATAGAATTTAATAAATTTTATTTTTATATATTTTATATAATATATATATTAATAATATATTTAATATTTAAATATTTTTATTTTTATATCATTTTTTTTATTTATATATTAATTTAATTATTATTATTTTTATCTAAAATTATATTATAAATATATTATATTTTTATATAATTTTATTAATATTTATTTTATTTTTTTTTTTTTTTTTTTTTTTTTTAGTTTTATTTAATATTTTTATAATATATATATATTATTATTATTTATATTATATTAATTTAATAAATTATTTTTTTTATATATTTTTTTTAATAATACAATTATAATTATTCTTAAAATTATCATTATAAATTTATTATATAATAATTATTTATTATTATATTATATATAATATATTATAAATATTTATTATATATTATATATTTATTTAATTTTTTAATATTTATTATTATATTATATTATTTATTTAAATATTTATTATTATAATATTTTATTTATTTATTATTATTAATTATTATTATTATTTTTATAATAAATTTATAGTAATTTAATAATTATTTATATTATTAATTATATTTTTATATATTTATTAATATATATTATTATTAATTATTTATTATTATAATTATAATATTTAAATAATATTTAAAATAATTTTATATTATAATAAATATTAAAATTTAATTATAATTTTTTTTTATTTTTTAATATTTATTTTTTTATAAATCATTATTAAAATAATAAAATTTTATTTATTTATATTTATTTTTTTATATATTTTTATTTTAATAATAATTTATATATATATTATTTTTTATATAATTTTATAATATATTATTTTATATTACTTAAATTAATAATAAATATATAATATTTAATTTTCTAATTTTATTTAAATTAATTATTATCTTATTTATTATTATATTTATTTATATTTATTTTTAAATATTTATATTATATTATATTATTCTATATAATATTAATATAATATATATTTTTTTTAATTTTTATAAAATACATATATTATTTAAAATATTTATATAATTATTTAATTATAAATAAATTATTTTTAATTAATATTACTTAATCATAATTTATATTATATTTATATAATATATATAATTTCATTTATATATTATAATAATAATTTATTTATATTTTATTAATTATTTTAATTTATTTATATTAATTTTTAATTATTAATATATATTAAAAATAATTTAATAATATTTATTATATATAATTTATATATATATTTTATATAAATAATATAATTATATATTTATTTATATTTATTTTTTTTTTTTTTTATATATTTATATTTTATATAATTATTTAATTTATTATATTTTTATATTTATTTATATTATATTATATTAATTATAATTTTTATATATTATAATATTTTTATATTTATAATATATTATAATATATAATTATTTTTATTATAATTATAATATAAATTTATTTAAAATTTATATATAATTAATTTATATAAATTATAATAATTTATTATTATATTAATATTTTTATTATATTTAATATTTATATTTATTTTAATTATATTTATATATTTATATTATTATTTATAATTTATTATATTTTATATAATTATTATTTATTTTAATTTTTTATTTATTTTATTATTATTTATATTGTATTTTATAATATTTATATTTTTTTTATAATATAATTTTAATTATAATTATATATTTTATATTATTATAATTATAATTTATACTTATATATTTAAATTATTTATATATTAGTTTATAATTTAAATTTTTTTTATTTTATTAATTTATATATTTATTATTAATTCATATAAATTTATTTTATATAAAATTCTAAAATTATAATATATTATATTAATATATTTTAAAATATAAATTAAATTATTTATTATATTAATTATACATTAATTAATTAATTATATATATTATATATTTTTTATATTATATTATTTATAATAATATTTAATTAATAATTTAATATAATTAAATTATATTATAATTACAAAATTATTTTTATTATTTTATATTTAAAATTATATATATATTTATATTATATATTTTAATTTTTTTATTATTTTTATATTTATTATATAATATAATTTTATTTTATTATATAATATATTTTAATTATTAATATTATTATAATTATATAATTATATTTATTATATAATTAATATATTTTTTTTATTAATATTATTATTTAATTTTATTATTTTTAATTTTTATTTATTAATTTATTTATATTAAAATTATTATATTTATTTTTATATTATAATTATATAATTTATATAATTTTATAATTTATAATTATATAATTTTTTAATTATAATTATAATTTTATTATTTAACTTTTATTATTTATTATAATATTTTAATGAATATTATATATTTATATTTATAAATTTTATATATTATATTATTAATATATTTATATTTAATTTTATTATTATTTATATATTTTTTAATTTATTTTATTTATTTTTTAATTATTATATTATTTATATATATATATTTCTAAATATATATTATTTTATATTATTATTATATTTATTTATTATATTAATATATAATATATTATTATTATATATTTATTTACTTATTATTAATTATATAATAAAATATATAATTTTAATAATTTATAAATAATATTAAAATATTTATTTTTTATTATTTATTTTCTAATTATAATTCAAATTATTAATATTTAATTTATAATATATATAAATATATATTTTAATTAAAATTTATTTTTTACTATCTTATTATAATTTAATAATTATTATATATAATATATTTATAAATTAAATTATATATATATATTATATTTTTTTATTATTATATTATTTTAATTATTATTATTAATAATAATTATTTTAATATTTAAATTTTTAATTATTATTTTTTTATTTTATTTTATAATATGATTATTATATTATATAATTTTTTATTACTTTTTTATAATTATTATATATATTTATATATTATTATAATATAATATTTTTAATTTTATTAATATTTATAATATAATATTTTAATTTATTAAATATTATTATAAATAAAATTAATATAATATATTTTATATATTATTTTATATTATATTAATATTTAATATATTTATTAATTATTAATATTATATAATAATATTTTATATTTATTAAATATATTATATAATTATAAATAATTATTAATTATATATTATAAATTTTAATTATTTTTTAATATTAATATATAATTTATATAATATTAATTATTATTTTATATTTATATATTATATTTATATATTTAATTATTATTAATTTATTAAATTTATATTATACTTTATAAAATATTATAATCTAAAATTAATAATATATAATATATATTATTAAATTAATCATAAAATATTATTATTAATATTTAATATTTATATTAATTTTTTTTTTTTATATTATTTTATACTTATTTTTTATTATAATTTTATAAATATTAATTATATTATTTATTATTATTTTTATTTTAATTATTTATTATAATATTTTATTATATTATAAATATATATTATATTAATATAATATATATTAATTTTATTTTATTAATTTTATTATATAATTTAATTTTTATTTATTTATAATTAAATTTATATTTTATTATTAATTATTAAATTATATTATTTATATTTATTATTTATTTTATATAAATTATGTTTTATTATAATAATTTTTATATATAAATTATATATATATTATTTATTTTTATTTATATAATTTTATATTATTTTATATTTATAATAATATTATTAATATTATTAATTTTTTTATTATTTATTTATTATATATAATTATTTTATATTATTTATTATAATTATTTTATTATTTTATTATAAATTATATATATATATTAATTATTTATATTAAAATAATAATGAAATTTTATTTAATATTATATATTATTATATTTATTTCTTATATATTTATTTTTTTTTATTTTAATTTATATTTTATTATAAATATTTTTATATATTAATTATTTTTATATATTTAAATTAAATTAATTATATTTAATTATTAATATTATTATTATGCATTTAATTTTAATTATTATTATTTATAATTTATATTATTATTATATTTAAAATTTTTATTATAATATATATTATTATCTATATATATATTATTTTACATTAATTTTTTTAATATAATATTATTATAAATATTATTTTTATATTTATATAATTATTATTTAATATATAATTATTTTTTATTATACTATTTTTTTGTTTAATTTTTATATATATATATTTTATTTTTAAATTTTTTTAATATATTATATATTATTTAATTATTTTAAATAATTTATATTTAATTTTTAATATATTATAAATTATTTATTTAATATTATTAATTTTATTATTTAATATTATTATATAATAATTTTATATTATATATATAATATTATATATTTAAATAATTTTTATTACTTTTATATATTCTTATATTTAATAATTATTAAATTTATATATTTTAATATTATTTATTATAATTTAATTAATAATATATATATATAATATATTTATATTATATAATATTAATTAAAATATTATTTTATTTAAATATTTTAGAGTATTAATTTATAATATATATAAATTTTAAATTTTATAATATATATTATTTAATTTATTTAAATTAAATTATACTATTATCTATTATTTTTATTTATTATAATTTATTAATTTTTTTATATATTTCATTAAATTAGAAAATTTTATATATTTTTAATATATTTTAATAATTTTATCTATAATTATATTAATTAAATTATTTATATAATTTATAATTTATTTTTATTTTTTATATTTTATATTATATAATTTTTATTTTTAATAGTATTATATTTTAATATTTAATATTTATATTCTAAATTTTTTATATTTATTTTATTTATTGAATTATTAATTATATTTAATATTATTCTATATTTATTATATATATTTATAAAAATAATAATTTATATATATTTAAATTAAAATTATTATTATTATTTAATTATTAAAATTATTTAATTTACTATTTATATATATTTATATAAATATAATTTAATAATTATTTATTAATAATAATTTTTTTAATATTATATATAATAATATAAATTTTATTAATAATATATTATATTATATTATTATTATAATATTTATATTATATATTAATATTATTTTTAAATATTTTTATAATAATATATATATATATTAATATTAAATATTATAATATATTATATATTATTATTAAATATTATATTTATTCATTTATTATTTTATTTTTATATTTATTATTTATTTATTATTTATGATTTATATAATAATAATAATATTTTCATTATAAATATATTTTTTTTTATTTTTATATTACTATTTTTATATTAAATTATTTATATATTATATTTATAATTTATTTAAATTTTTTTATTTTAATTATAATTTTTTATTAGTATATATATTTTTTTATTTTTTTTTTTTTATTTTTATATTATATATTATATTTATTATTATTTATATTTTTAAAATATATTTAATATTTATTTTATTATTTAATTATAATTATATGTATTTTATAATATAAATATATTTTATTTATTTTTTAATTATAATTATTTTAATTTTATTTTTATATTATATTATATTATTTTATTTTATATAATTTAATATTAATATTTTTTATTTTTATTTTTATTATATTTATAAAATATATATTTTTTATTATATTAATTTATTTAATTTTATATAATTTATTAAATATAATAATTAATTATGTATTATATATATTATATATTTTTTATAAATTATTATTATTAAATTTATTATAATATCATATATTTTTTTATTTTTATTTTTATATTTAATATATTATTATTATATTTATAATATATTATATTATTATTATTTATATATTTTATATAATTTTAAAATAAAATAATTATTTATATATTAAATTATATATTTATTTATTAAATTTAATTATTTAAATTATATTATATATTTAATTTATATTTAATTTATTACTTTATTTTAATTAATATTAATTTTTATTTTAATTATATTTAATAATTATATTATTTATATTATATATTATAAAAAATTTATAGCTATTTATTTTAATAATTTATATTAATATTATTATTTTTATTAAATATTATATATATTTTATATATTATATATAATTTTTATAAATAAACAATTATTTTTAAATATAATTAATTACTATTATTTTTATTTTATATATAATTATATAGATCTTTTATAATATTTAATAATATAATTATTATTTAAATTTATATAATTACTTTATATATATTTTTTATATTATAATTTATAATTTTATTTTATTTATTATTATTATTAATAATTTTATGACAATATTTTATTATTATTATAATTGAATTTAAATTATATTAATTTAAATATTATTATTTATTATTAAATTTTACTCGCACTATTATTTTTAATCTATTTATTATATAATAAATATATATAAAATTATAATATTATTAGATTATTATTTATATTAATTAATATATATATTTTAATTATTTAATTTTAATTTATATAATTTATTATTAATTATTATATTTTATTATATTGTTATTTATTATATTTATATTATTATTTTTATTTTCTATTTTATTAATATTTTATATATTTATTATATAAATCTTATATATTAAATTATTTATAATTATAATTATAAATTTTATTATTTATATTATTATATATTAAAATTAATTAATTTATAACTTTTATTTATTTATTTAATTATTTTATTTTTTTTAATAAATATAATATATTATATTAATATATTTACTTATTTTTTATTTATATATTTAAATATTAAATAAATTATAAATATTTAAAATTTCATAGTTTAATTATAAAAATATTATTTATTAACTTTTTATTTTATTATATTATTTTTAATATATTATATTATTCTATTATTTAATAATAATAATTAAATTATTTTATATTAATTTATATTATATAATTTATATTAAAATTTAAATTATTATAAATAATTATTATTTTATTATATTTTATTTTTTTTTTAATATATAAATATAATTTTATTTATATATTTTTATACATTAATTTATTAAATAAATATATTATTATTATAATATTTATTATATAAATAATAATTTTAATTATTTTAAATAAATTAATTAATTTATATAAATAAATTTAATTAATTTTATTTTATATATTTTAAAATATTTAAATATTTAATGATTTATATTTTATATAATTAATTTATAAATTTATAATTAATATTTATTTATTAGATTAATATTTTTTAATTTAATTCTTATTATATTTTTATAATTATTAATATTTTTTTAATATTATTAAATTTAAATATGTATAATTATTATATATAAGAGATATGTGTGTTTTTTATTAATATTTATATTATAATTTCTTTATTATTATTTTATTATAAATTATAAATTATATATTATTATATATATAATTTATTATATTATTATTTATTTATTTATATAATTATAATTATTATTTTTATTTTATATTTTATATATAAAATTTTAATAATTAATAATTAATTTAATTATAATTAATATTAATATTATATTATATAATATATATTTATATTTTATAATAATCTAGTTTCTATTATTATTTTTTTATATATTTATAATTATATTTTATAATTTTATTATTAATTTATCTATTTTTTTTGTTATTTAATTATTATATTAATTTATTTTAATATAATATAATTTTTTATACTTTTAATTTTAATATGTATATTATTTTATTATTTATTATAAATAAAAATTTATTTATCAATAATTAATTATAAATTATAAGTTTTATATATTTATATTAAATAATTTATTATATATTTTAAAATATATATATTTATTTTATTATTTTATATTTATTATTAATAAATTTATATTATATTTTAAATATTTATTAATTTATATATATAACATTTATTTTAATTATTTTTTTTTTTTTTTTTATAATATTATTTATTATATTATTTTATAATTATCATTTTTAATTAATAAATATATTATATTTTTAAAAATATTTATTATTATTTATAATATATAAAATTTTTTTTAATTTTATTATTTTTTATATTATTATATAAATAATATTTATTTTATTTTTTATTATTTAAATTTAATTATATTTATTAATATATATTTAATATATTAATTAAATTATACATAATTAATTATTAATATTTTATTTTAATTTTACTATAATTAAATAAAATATTTTTATTATTAATTTATTATTAATAACTTAATATTATATATATGTATTCATTTATTAATATAATATAAAATATTTATTTATATAACTATTATTTTATTTATTATTATATATTATTTTTATTATTATATTAATATTAATTTTTTTTTTATATTTATTAAATATATTATAATATATTATTATATTTTATATATGATTTTTTATTATTTAATTAATATATATATTTTTTTATATATTTTTTAATTATATATTTAATTATTTATTTATTTATAAAATATATTTATATTAATTTATAATAATTATTTTAATATTTATTAATTAATAATATTATTTAATTTTTATATTATTATATTATTTAATTTATTTTTTTTATTTTTATATTTTAATTTTATAAATAATTATTAATTTTAATTTATTTAATTTAATATAAATAATTAAATATATTCATATATTAATTATTATATATTTATATTTTTTAATCATTTTTAATTAATTTAATTTTATTAAATTTATATATGATATATTTTATTACTATAAATAATTTTATTTTTTATTTTATAATCAATTATAATATTTATTATTATAATATATTTATAATTTATTATATTTATAATATTTTTATATATATTTTAATATTATAATATATAATATTTATTTATTTATTATTTTATTATAATATTTTATATTTATTTAATTTTATTTTATATTTTTTAATATCTCATTTATTATTTATTATATAATTATTTATATATTTTTAATTATAAAATAATATAATTTATAATATTTTATATACTATTAATAATAATATTATTTATATTTTTTTTAATATTTTATTTATTTAATTTATATTTAATTTATTAGTTTTATTAAATAAATAATAATAATAATATTATTATAATAATATTATATAAATTGTATTTACTATTTTTTAATTTATAAATATTAATATATTTATAATATTTTTTAATATATTTAGATTTTTTATAATTTAATTAATTTATTTAGTATTATTTTTAATTATAAATAATTTTATATATTTTTTAATTTATTATAGAATTTATTAATATATAATATTAATATTTATAATATTTAATTAGTATATAATAATATTTATTATTTTATATTTATTTTAATATAATTATTATTTATATTTATAATTTAATTATCTTTATTATATTATATAATTTTTTATTTTTTTATAATACTTTAAAATTTATATTAATATATATTATTTTATATATTTATTATTATAAATTATTCTAAATAATATAAATATTTATTATAATTATATATTATTAATTATTTATTATTTTATTTTTTATAATATTTATTAATAATATTATATATATATATTATTTATAATAATTTTATAATTATTTATAATTTTAATTTAAATTATTTATAATTTTAATTTATATATTTTTTATTATAATATTTATATAATATTTATTTAATATATTATATTTTTAATATTTAATATTAATTTTATAAATATTTTTATTATAATATTTAATAATTAAATTTAATTATATATATATTATATTATATTTTAATTTAATATTAATATTTTTAATTTTAAAATATAATTATATATTATATTATTTTATTATTTTTATATATATATAAGTATTTTATAATTTATATTTTAATTTTTATTTATTTAATTTTATTATTAGATATATATATTTATATATATTTTTTTTAATATATGTTTTTTTATTAATTTATAGATAATTATAATTTTTTATATATTTATATTTATATTATTATATAATATTTTCTTATTTTTATTTTATTAATATTTATATTATATATTATAATTATTTTTTATTATTTTATTATTTATTATTTATATAATTAATTTATTATTTTTATTAGTTAATTAATATATTTTTTTAGTATTGTTTAAATTATTTTATAATTATTTTTTTAAATTTATATTAATATTATATTATATTTTTTATTTTATTTATTTATTTATTTAATTTAATATTTTTTTTTAATTTTATTATTAATATTTATATTATATTTTAATTTAAATTTTATTATGATTATTTTTTAGTTAATATATATTATATTATTTTATTTAATTCTAAATAAATTAATTATTATTTTAATATATATATTATGTATTAATAATTATTAATTATTTATTATTATATTATATATTTTTTATTTTATAATTATTATATTTATTATTAATATATATTTTTTTTATTTAATAATAATTATAATTTATTTTTGGTCTAGTTGTTATATATTTAATTTATGTTAATTTTTATTTAGAAGTTTTTTTTTTTTTATTTTTATTAAGTGATTTTTTTTATATTAAAAATTTTATTTTATATATTATAATTATATTATTCTTATTAATTAATTAAATTTCTTTTAATTTATATTATTTAAATTAATTATATTTTATTAATATATTATATTATATTTATTTATATATTTTATTATAATTATATTTTTTATATATTTATTATATTTTTTATTTTATTTTTTATTATTTTTTTATTTTATGGTGTGTTTTTTTGTGTTTATTTTTTTTTTTATTTTAAATATATATTTAATTTATTTTGATTAATTTAATTTTATATATATATATATTATAATAGTTAATGTTATTATATTTTTAGTTTGTTTTTTTTCTTTTTAGTCTGTTTGTAATTAGATTTATTTTATTTTTATATTTTATTATAATTATTTATTAATTATTTTTATTATGTTTTGTTTTTTAGTTGATGTAGTTGTTTTATATTTTTTTTTAGGTGTTTTGTGTTTTTAAATATATTTATTTTTTATTTTTATATATATTATGTTTATTTTTAGTATATTTTATTTTTTATTTTTATATGTGTATATATATTATTTTTTATTTTTTAATTAATATATTAATTTTATATGGACATATTTTTTTGTAGTTATTATTATAATATATTTTAATTATGATTAATTATTAGTATTTTATTTTATTCTATATTTTTATTTGAAGAATTATTTTTTATTATAATTATTTTATATATTAATTATTTATAAATTTTAAGTATTTATATATTTTTTTTAAATTTCCTTGTTGAGTGTTTTTTTTTTGTGTAGCATTGTAATTATATTATTTATTAATATTTAATTAATGCGATATTATTTATATTATAATATATTTATTTATATATAATTTATTATATTATTTTTTTTTTGTTTTATATTTTTTTATAATTATTATTTATTTTATTTATTTATTTATATATTATAATTTATTATTTATATATTTTTATTAATTAAATTTTAGTTTTGTCATTTATATATATTTTTATTAATTATAATTAGTTATTAATTATTATGTATGTTATTATATTTTATATTATTTATTTTTTAATTAATTTAATATTATACTGATTTTATGTATTGTATTGTAATATGTTTATTTAGATAAATATGACTTATTATATTATATATATATATATATAATTTTTTTTTATTTTATATTTTTTTTTATTATTATATAATATATTTAATAATTTATTATTTTTTATTATTTATTTATTTATTTATTTTATATGATTTAATTATAAAATTATATATAGGTTTTAATTATATCTTTTTTAAATTTTTATTAATATTTTATATTATGTTTTATTTCTTAATTTATGTTATTTTTAGTAATATATTTATTATATTATTTAAATTTAATATATTTATATATTTAAATTATTATTATATTTATAATTACTTAATTAAAGTAATTAAATATATTTATTATATTATTTAAATTTATAATTAATTTATATTTTTTTATATTATTATTTTAATTAAATTTTTATTAATTATTTATTTTTTTTTTTTATATATATAATTTATATATTTATATAATATATCTTATTTATTATATTTTTTTAGATTTTAATTATTATTATCTATATTTTTTTTATAATTAATATTATTATATATATATTTATTATATTATAATTAATTATAATTATTTATATTATTATTATTATTTTCTTATCTATTTTATATTATATATATATATATATTTTATATATATTTCTATTATTATATTTTTATTATATATATATAATAATTAATATTATAATTAAATATTTTTATTTAATGAATAATTTTTTATTTTTTTATTATATTATTTAATATTTATTTTAAATATTTTATATATTATAATTATTTTAATTTTATTATATATATTTATATATTTAAAATAATTTTATTATTAGTTAATATAAATTAATTTAATTTTTTTTTTATTTATTAATTATATTAATAATTTATTATATTATTTTATATTTATTTATTTATATTTATTACTAATTATTATAATTTATATATTTATTTTATTATTTTAATTATTATTATTTTTACTATTATTATTTATAATTATTATTTTTTTTATATTAAATATTTATTATTATTATGTATTTATTTTATTATTATATGTTCGTGTTGTGTGTTTTGTGTGGATTTTTTATCTATTTTTTATGTATTTTTTGAATAATATAATTTTGTTTTTATATAATATTTTAAATTTAATTTTTAGTAATTGTATAAAATTTTTGATTTATTAATTTTTTTTATGATTAAAATTTTTTATTTAATTATATTTTATTTATAAGATTTGTTAATAATTTAATATTTAATTTTATATATAATATTAATATATATTATATGGTTTTATTGTAGTATGGATCAATGTGGTGATCTAGTTGGAATTTAGTTATTTTTAGTCGATTTTTGTTTTGTTTTTATTTGTATTTTGTTTTTTTTTTTCTAATGTTTGTATATTTTATATTTGTTTTTATTTTTTATTTGATTATATTTTTTTTATTTATTTATTTATTATTTTTATATCTTTATAGTTTATTTATTTTGTTTTTTTCAATTAGTGTTTGATGTGTATTGATTATTTGTTTTGTATTTAAAGTTTATTTATTTTAGAAGTTTTTTGGGTTTGTTTTTGTTGATATATAAGGATTTTGTATTATTTATATTTTTTAATAGATATTTGATCTTGATTTGTTATTAATATTAATTTTAATTATTTATTTTTATTAATAAATAATTGATTATTTGTTTGATTGTTATTTAGGTGTATTTTATTAATATTTATTTATTATAGTTATGATTTTTTTATTAGACATTATGTGTTATATGTATTTAGATGTATTATTGTAAGTGTTGGGTAGTTGATGTGTTGGTTATGTAGTGTTTATAATTTTTGTTGTGATGGGTTTTGTTGTTTGTTTGTTGGGGTTTATCTATTGTGTTGATGGAATCTTATTTAAGTATGGATTTTATTTTTATTTATTGTTTGTTTTGTATTGCTGTTGTGTGTTTTTGAGTTTTATAATGATAGTTTTTTGTGTGTGTGTATAGTGATAGTGTGGAGTACGGGTGTAGATGTGTTCGGTTATTGGATATATTTGAGTGATGAGATGGGTTGATTTAGTTTTTTGTGTATTTAGTTGGTTTTTAGTTTGGTAAGTTTTGATGGAGTTTGTAGTGGTGAGGGTTTGTAGGGAGGATGATTGGTTTGAGTTTATTTAGCGTATGTGGAGTTGTTTTTAGTGATGTTGTGTGTATGTTAGTATGTTGTTGTGGTGGTTGGTTTTGTTGGGTGTTTTTTGTAGTTGCATGGTTGTGGTTTATAGGTGTGTCATTGAAGTGTCGTTAGTTTGTGTGTGTGGTGTTAGTGGGTGTGTGTGTGTGGGGTAGAGGTATGATTTGTGTATGTTTTTGTTTGTGTGATAATTTATAGTGTTTATTTGTTTGGTTTTTTTCTTTGTGTTGATTTCTTTATGTGTTTAGTGTTTGTTGGTATATGATATGTGGTATGTTTGTTGTGTGGTATTGTTGTTTGATGTGTTATGTGTGTATGGTTGTGGTGTTGGGTTTTTGTATTGTGTTGTTTATGGATGTGTTGTGGTTGCGTTGTAGTGTTGTAGGATTTTTTTTTTTGGTTTTATATGTGTGTGTTGAGTTGATTGTGTGTGTGGTGTTTGTAGGTTGTATGTGTGTTAGTTTTATTAGTTGGTAGTGTGGGTTTTTGTGTAATGTGTGTGTATGATTGTATTTGTGGTTTTAGTGTTTGGGTTGTTGTGTTGATGTGTGTCATATATTGTTATTAATTATATATTTATATAATATTTTTTTTATATATTATTTATATTATATAAATAATTTTATATTTAATATTTATTAATATATAATTAATAATTATTTATTTAATATTATATTATTTTTATTTATATAAATTAAATTAATATTTATTTAAATATATGTTGTGTGTAAGAGTATGTAAAGAGCCGAGATCTTTATTATTTAGATTAAATTATTATTAATTTGATTATTTATTTAAATTATAATAATTTTATTATTATTATTTTAATTATATATATTATTATTATATTATTTTAATATTAATTTATTTATATTTTTATATTATTTATAATAATTTATTTATGTTAATTTATTAAATATTTATAAATGATTATATATATTATTAAGTATTATTGTTATTTATTATTATATTTTATATAATAATATTATAAATTTTATTTTTTTGTTTTATTTTTTGTGTTAATTTTTAAAATATATTTATATTATTATATAATTAATTATAATAATATTTTTATAATTTTATATTTTTTATAAATATTTTATTTATATATATATATATTTATTTATTGTATATATTATATTTTAATATTTTGATAAATTTTATTTTTTTGTATATATTATTATTTTTTTTTATTTTTGTTATAATACTATTTATTTATATATATTTTAATTATATAATATTTATAATATTATTTTATAGTTACTATTTTTTTTCTTTATATATTATTAATAATTATAATTTTTATATTTAATTATTATATATATATTTTATTATATAGTATTATATTTATTATTTATTTCTAATATTATTTATTATTTTATATTAAAATTATTTTACATTATATATTATATATTTATAATTTATTTTTATATAATATATATTAAAATATTTATATATATATAATATTATTTTAATTATTTATATTTTTATTAATTATATTAATTAAACTTATATTATTTTATTATTAATTATTCTATATATTTTCTTATATTTAAAATAATTTTATTATTTTTATTAATTAATTAATTATATTTTATGAATTCTTTTATTCTTATATTACATTATTTATTTTTTTAATTTATAAATATTATAATTTTTTTTTTATTAAATTTATATAATAATATTTTTTAAAATTTTACTTTATTTTTATTAATTTTTACTTATTATTTTTAAATTTATTATTATTTATATATTTATATTATTAATTTTAGTTTTTAGTTTTTATTATTATTTTTTATTAAAAATTTATATATTTAATTTTAGATATTTTAATATTTTATTTTGGATAGTAATATATTAAATAGTTATTAATTACTATTTAATTAGTATTTAGTTTTTTGAATGATATTATAATTTGTGTTATAAATTATATTAATTCGGATGTTTTTTTTATTAAGTAGTTGTTTATAACATTATATTTTTTAATTATATTATTTTTTATAATTTTTTTTATTTATAGTATAATTTATACTTTATTTATTTAATATATATATTTATATAATATATATATATTATATTATTTTTAATTTTTTTTTTTTATTATTTTATATTTTTTTATAATATATTATATTATATTATTTTAGTTATATATTAAAATATTAAATATTATTAAT
This sequence comes from Tanacetum coccineum, assembly GCA_026074375.1. Classification (NCBI taxonomy): domain Eukaryota; kingdom Viridiplantae; phylum Streptophyta; class Magnoliopsida; order Asterales; family Asteraceae; genus Tanacetum; species Tanacetum coccineum. The sequence goes on from BQNB010002192.1 coordinate 68,662, forward strand.
AATTTAATATAATATTTTTTATATTTATTTTATTTATTATATAATATATATTTATTATTATTTATTTAATTTTATATAATTTTTAATATATAATAATAATTATTTATATTTTTTATAATAATATTTTAATATTAATTTTATTATTATTTATATATATATACTTTATTTATATTAATATTATTTTATTATTTAATAAATATTTAATTTAGATCAATATTTTTATGTGTGTGTTATAATGTGTGTATAAATTGATATCTTCAATTCAATTATTTTTTATATGTATTTTATAATTAATTAATATTTAATATAATAATTAGTTTATATTTTTTTGTTTTTTTTATCTTTTTTATAATATTAATTTTTTATAGAGTGTTTTTTTTATTATATGTTTATGTTATTTTGTTTTTTGGTGTATTATATGGTAATTAATTTTTTATAATTTAATTTTATTTATCTATTTAATTTTTTTCTATATATATATTTAGAATTTTTGTTTTTATTTTTTATTGATTATTGTTTAATGAATTAGATTTAATATATTTGGTGGGGTGTTTTAGTAGTTGTTTTATTAAGGTATTTATATTTAATTTTAATAATGTGTCTACTATATTATAGTTAATGATTTTAATGATGTATACGATTGGTTGTTGTTGTTTGAGATGTTATTGGATTGGGTGGGGGGTAGTGTGAGTTCTGTTGTGGTGACGTGTTATGTTGTTGTTATTGGGGTAAGTTGGTTTTTTATGTTGTAGTGTTTGGTGTTGTTTGGTTTAGAGTGTTAGGGATTTGTTATTATTTATATTATGTTATTTATATAGTGGGTAGATTAGTTGTGTGTGTGATGTGATTTGATGATGGTAGTTTGGGTTTGTGGGTGTTGTTTGGTCGTGTGGGGTTGGTGGAGTAGGTGGTATTGTTGTGGGTGTAAGTGTGGTTTTGGTTTGTAGTGATTATTTGTATATTTTATTTATATATTGATTATTTTTTTTTAATATGTAGTATAAAATATATAAAGAATTATTTATAAATTTACACCTGTAATTTATATTTATTTTTATTTATATTATATTTTTATTTATATTTTATTTTTATTTTATTTGTTTATTATGATAATAAATATAATGTATTATTTTTTATTAATATTATAATTTATTTATTAATTTATAATTTATTTTTTATTTTTAATATTTTTCATATATATTATATATTTTTTTTATATATTAATAATTATTTAATTTACTATATTTTTTATATTTATATTATATATATTATATATTTTTAATTATTATTTATTAATTATAATTAATTTATATTATTAATTATAATTTATAAATATTAATTTTTATATTTATATTATTTAATATATTATTTATTTATTTATATTATAATTATTTATAATAAAATTATTTATTAATTTATATTTTTATTTTATATTAATATTTAATATAAATATTTATATTTTATATAATAATAATAATAATATTAATAATTTTATTTTGATGTATATATTTTATTATATAATCTAAATAAAATAAAATTAAAATAACAACTATACTTTAATATAAAAAATCCAACATAACGAAAAAGAACAATAACTCCACATTTCTCTCTCACAACAAAAGAGAGATAAAAATATTAAAAAACACCCAACAAACAAACACACAAAACCAAAAACCAACAAAAACCCAAAAAAACCATAGAGACAGACACCCTCACAAACAACCCCCCCAAAAAACACGAGTGTGTCCCAACAAAAAACAAAAAAACCAAAAACAAACAAAAACACAACAAACAAAACACAAAAAACAAAACCAACAACAAAAAAAACAACAACCACACAAAACAAAAAAAAACACCAAAACCCAAAAAAATTAAAAACAAATAAACCAAACAAATACAATAAAGATTATTAACCCCAAATTAACATTACCTATATATTTATTAATAATTAATTTTAATATTTATTTATATTTTACACTCGCTAATCATTAATTAACACTAAATAATTATTTAAATATATATATTATTTATATATTAATTATATATTCTTATTTTTTTTCTAATATAAAAATATTTAATATTTATAAATATATTCTTATTTATATAATTCTTATTATTTTATTATTTATATTTTTTTATAATAATTACAATTCATGATATTAAGATTTAATTCCTTGATACAAAAATTCAGTTTTGAAAAAATTTGATTAGATGTATCAGGACTTGTTTCCAAAAGCTTATTTGATACTCATGTGCATAGGCAGCCAATATCGGTATGTAGCATCTGGGTAATTGGTTTGACAGTTAAATGCCCTGAAGAGTGTCTCAATATCAACTGTATTTCATTATCAGTTGTCCGGTGTACATTTGTAAATTCTTTAGAGATAGAATTCGATCTTGAAAAGGAAAATAGGATTCATTAACGTTTTTAATACGTTTTGTTCCTCTTCATACATTCGAACAATGTGTTTCTTCTTTCAAATTGAAATTCATCGATTTGGTTGAGTGATTATAGTGGGTGCAGCTAAGAATCTGTTTTAGAAGTTGTATATCTTTGTAACCAATGCGCTAGATAACTTCATTCCTCAAATTATTTTATGTATTTCTAAATCATCAAAATAACCGTCCGTAGGCTGGGTGATGGAAACAAAGGCATATTGACTTTATCATCATCATTTTTCGAATCCGTTTTTAAATCATTGACAGAAATTATTTTGTAAGAAAATGAATTTTTGTCCAAAATTATCGTGCAATCTTCATCGTCGGATTCATCAAATGATATTCTAAAGTCGATTTCATCATTGTTAAGAGAACTTACCGTGGGTTCACATGAGAGAGTAACTTCAGATGTTAACGCGTCACTAAGGACTATAGCTAGGAATTCAGGATCAACAGATCCGAGGTCGTGAACGTCTTCATTATCCCAAATCTTACCATACGTAGCGGTTTTCCCTTGTTCATACAATTACCACGCTACAAGATTTTCTTGCCTCAGCCTGATATACGTCTCCTCTCATTAGTAATGTTGGGGTCGTCCATTTTAACCTGTAATAAATTCGCTAGGAAAGAAAATTGTCAAGTAGCTTAATACGCCATATTCAGTAAACTGAATACGCCGTATTGATGATAGAGTCAAATATGCTGTATTGGTTTGAAAAAAATTTATACGCCGTATCCAATTAATTGAATACGCCGTATTGGTTTGAATTTTTTTTTACATCGTACTTTGAATAATGCAGAAAACACACAAACACAATATGCAAAATATACAATGCAGAAAACAAACACACAAAACAAGCACACAAATATGCAAACTAATCTAAACTAAACTAAAATACTAATAAAAACCAGAATTAAACAACTTCACTCCCCGGAAACGGCGCCAAAAACTTGATGTGTCGTTGTGTGGGTGTTATTTATGTATTAAGTTTTACTATTTATTTTATGTCGACTATACCTAAAAACAACACTTTAACGGGCAGTGTACCCGGTCAATTGTAGTTTTGTTGGTAAGTAAGGTGTCGATCACTGAGAGCGAGAGCGTTAATTCATACTTTTATTAGTATTTTAGTTATCTAAGTTAAACCTAAAACTAATGCAAGAGGGGGATTTCAGCCTGAGAGACTGGCACAGTTTGGTTGGTGACTATAATCAATTCAAGAAACTGTTACCCACGCAAGCTAATTAACAAAAGATAAAAGAGCGGCGAGTCGGAACCTTTTGACTATAGAAAACGGTATATTCTAACCATTATTAGAGAATCCAGTTAGAACGATATGTTTTGTTTATTAAGTGCAATGATTTCTTCTCTCGAGGTGGCATATCATTCTTAAGACTTAGGCGTTACATCATCCTAAGACCTAGACACGTTAATTCTGTCACAATTAAAGCATCCGCATAAAGCATCCTTATTTGATGATTATAATGTCGTATCTTAGGATATGTTATGCAATTTGTGTATCTTGAAAACCCTAGCTCCTAGGGAGTTTAACCCACTTACCGCTTAATGGCAATTTAGTACATAGTAGTCGTTACTTGTATAACTATCCAATGAATCGGATAACGGTGATTTGTTGAATTATCTAAGGTCACCTGCTAGTCAAAAGACGATCAGTAAACTATTGGCAATATCCAAATTAACTAGTTAGCCCGATGCTGTTATCACTTAGAGAAAAAACTTAGAGAGGCAATATTGGGTAACTATTATTCTAGGTCTATAGAAATGTGAATATGGAGATGGCTATCCTAGACTCTAGTGATCCGCTTGTTCTACTTAGTAGATCCAGTTGAATTGAATAGGTCGTCCATACAAAAGCTATACAATAAGAAATATACATGATAACATAAACAAGCATACAACGATATAAATAATGAAATCACTATAAAAAATACCAACATTCAGATCTTCATAATAATGGCTAATACCCGAACGGTTATATCAGCCTTCAAACGTCATTAATATATACATGAGTAATAATTTAGCCAGGTAAACAACCGAATTAACGAATGATAACCAAAAACTAAACGATTACGAAAAGTATATGGAATTACACGATGTCTCTATGGATTGAATACGCTTGCTGACCTCTTCTGCTCTTTTTTTCCTCTGAAAATTGACTTTGTGGTTTTAGTATCGAGGAATATGATTTAGCACACTTAAAACTCATTTTTGAGGTTTTCTATGTAGAATGGTATGGAAAGTCGGTATTCAATACGGCGTACGTATCAAGGGTTGATACGGCGTATTGAGGATTTCTTGGAGTAGGGACCACGTTTGATATCTTCCAGAATATTATATTGATTCCATATCTTGAATACGGCGTATTAAGTCCTCTGGATACGACGTATTAATCTTTAATCTTCTGTGGTCTTTGGTGAGTGCAGACACGGATACGCCGTATCTTCTTGATGGATACGGCGTATTGGTCTTCAGAATAGTAATCTTCAAAATATCTTCATTTAAGCTCCAGAATGCGCGCCTTTTGCTATGTTTCACCAATTACTCCATAATTACTGCAAATCTCAAAATATAAATTCGATTAACAATTTCTTGCCAATAAAACTTACAAAATGGGTTAATATCGTGGGATAAACGATGCTATAAAATAGACGTTATTTGATGTCATCAACACGTGTTAGCAAATCAGGTGTGTATTAGAGGCTTCATTTAAAGAATAGTCATTTAAATTATTTATGTTGGGTTGTTATGGTAATATATTTAGTCTCATTGAAAATGAAATATGTTACAACATACATAGCATATATTACAAATTAACAAGAAAACATAAAAAATACATAAAAACATACTAATGGTTAAAAACCAAAGGAGTTAAACCAACTATTTGAACCGTTGGTGTTTTGATCATCTAGATGTTGAGAGGCATATTGTTGGGAATCGTATTCTTCATACACGTGAGACGGGTGTGTGTGAGGTTGCTCGTATGGTTGAGATGTCTGTGTGTGAGGTTGCTCGTGTGGTTGCTCGTAAGTTTACGATGGGTATTGGTTATGACCGTATGGTTGCCCTGGGTATGTGGTTTCACTGTATGGTTGCCCTGGGTATTGGTTATAACTCTGGAAATTGTGATGGTACAGTTGATTTGAATTGTAGAAAGATGGTTGGTTATTTGTTGCAAATTGTTGATCAGCTCGACTACGTATGTTTACAAGCGGCTCGGGGACAAATGATTTTTTGCATCGATAACGTCTGTGGCCCGCTTTATTGCATCTGCTACAATGTATATCTCTTGGCTCCTCATCCTGAGATAGTATACGGTTTGTATTTTTGATACGACCGGGTTGTGGGTTGTCCATTTGAGGAGGAATAACAGGATGTATATGGCTCAAAAATTCCCATTCTTGCATATTTCCAACAAAATGAATTGATTCCGCATAAGTGCCTTAATATTTGTCTTTTTAAACCAATTTTCTACAAATTGTGCACAATCCGTTAAACCTAAAAACCTAGTTACAGCTATAACATGACCACAAGATATCCCCGATAGTTGCCATTTGCGACATTCACACGAGTCGGTGATAAAGTCGACTTCACGATTATATCGCCCATCTAAAACTTGGTATTGATACTGATTAACTCTGTGAAGAATCCATATGGCGCTTTTAAGTTTTCTTTTATGCACCTTATCCGCTACCCAATCAGTTATTTCATACTTCATATTTGCTACATGAATACATAAACAAAATTTAACTGATTAGTTCGTATTGAAAAAAATAGACGTATTAGTTTATGTTTTCAAAGAGAACTACCTGCAACTTCTCAATGTTTAAAGTACCAGTCTTGCACCATTGCACGATAGGTCTCGGTCAGCATTGTGATTGGTAGCTTTCTTTTCAATACAGTACAAGCATTAATAGACTCCACACTATTCGATGTCATATAATTGTAACAAATTAGTAGGCAATGTGCTCTTGACCATTTTTGAGGACCAGCTTCACAAAGCTTGTGGTATGCATCAGGCAGAACAGCCTGAAGTATGTTAATGTTGCTTTCTAATTCTTATGGTGTATACGCCTTGTATATTTTCTAGTATAGACCTTTTATTTTTTTCCTTTTCAAAGATATGTTCATCATTAGATGATGAAAACATACACTATGAAAGGCTAACGGGAATTCATTGCTGTTATCACGATTCACCCTTTAGAACACGAGATCCGGAGATATGGTAAAATGGAAAATAAATTGATCCATGTTTATTAGAGAGAAAAGATAACAGATGGGAAGTTGTGTGTGTGCTTTTGAGAGAAAATACACACACTTACACTTTTACAAAAGTGAGCTTCACCCCTCCATGGAAGTATGGAGGAGGTATTTATAGTCCTAGTGACACACAACTATCGTAGCTTGTCATTATTAGTCCCTTTGTGTCACGCTATAAATAAACTAATGTAATTCCGTGTTTGTCACCATATTTTAAGGCTAACAATCTTCCCCTAATATGTGGACATATACGGAATTACTTACAATGTTCCTAACAAGTACAAATACAATTAAATAAAGTCTTCAAAAGCGCTTCCAAAGCTGAAGTTGTCTTGTGAGTTCTCTTGGTTTTGAAACTTGTATTCCAGCTTGGATCTTCATTGTCTTTACTTGTTCTGGAACCATTGTTAGTATTGCATGAGTTGGGTTATTCCCCTAATTTATGGCAGCATCGTCTTGAAAAGCTTTCTTCATAGACTCCTTTTTGGCGAAGTTTCTGAATCAGCTTCCCCCCAAACCAACATCCCTATCTTAAGCAGATTCTAAAACTTTGATGTTGCCTATGAACATATTCTTCTATTGTCATTGCCTGTGCACAGCGGAATATTTGATAGAAGTCAAACCACACCAAATACTTTTCTTTTTGTCATTAGGGCTTGGTGATATTCGTTCGGTGTGCATGCGAGAAAATCAGCAACAATTCTTTCACAGTATGCAGTATACTTTCATAAACCATCTAAGTAAAGTAGTCTACACTGCTTCCCCTGGAAGTTAACACTAGATTCGGCGGTAACATCAAAGTCAACTAAGTCTCGGATTGTCACACATTTTCCCCCATGATGGTTGCGAACTCTCAGAAGCATCATTGTCGTGTACGTCCATATACTCGAGAAGTTCTTGTCTTAAGCACAAATCTTGAATCCCCAAACGAACCATTACCCTCTTGTCTCAGAAACCGGTAGAGGTGAGAGCAAGAATCAAGAACACTGGTTTAAATCAAGGTCTTGTGAATGAATGTTCAGCGAAAGAACTTTGAAGAATTTGCTTGCTATGAAGTATCTTTGTCTTGGATAGACAAAATTACCCGTGAGACGTGTGAATACATCTTAACCTTTTAAACTCTCTGGCTAACTTACCAACCTCGTATCTGTAGGCTATTGTCGGTGATCACATGGTGAAGTAAACCCGATATATCAAACTTGAAACTGAAGTAAAATCCCCTAAATTTGTTACTTAAGCTTGCACTGTTGTTGATTGAAGAACGGTGTAGAAGAAAATCTCTAAGTACCTTATACCCAACATCAAAAGTATAAGAAGTACAACACCTCTTGAAATTATCCACATCGACATCTGCGTGTGACACTGAGTACTACAACGTAACTCCTTTAAGTGATAGTTATCCAGGTCTTCATCCAACCACCCTTGACTTCCTGGAAACTAGATAATCCAAGTCTTAATCATAACTGTATACGTTCAAGCAAGTCATCAATCGATAGAAAATAGAAGAAAGTCTCGATGATGAAATAAGTAGACACCTCTGTGAAATTCAACTTTAATCGCAAATAAAGGATACCAAATCAACTCCGTGATCACATGTCATCGTAATCCGAATCACTAGCCATTTTGTCATTTAAGTGAATCTTTTCAGGATCATTTTGGGATTAAGTGTTGTTGTTTGTGTGGTGTGTTGTTATGGTTGATTGTGTCTTATGAGTCTCGATTCTTGATTGTGGTGTTTGTTTGTTGTTCTTGTTTTGATTATAATATTCCCAAATTCGGTCACATGCCCACCTGATTATAATATTCCCAAATTAGGGTTTCAAAACATGGGCTTTCAATGGACAAAACACAATGATTTTAGTCAAAACACATCTATCTTTGATCAAAACGCAGTCACTTTTCTTAGTCAAAACGCAACGTCTTCTTTGATCAAAACGCAATGTTCTTTGATCAAAACGCATTGTATAAAGAATTTGGGCAGAGTAACGTTTAGTCAAAACGAAATGATGGTCTTCAAAATGCAACCTGTGGAGTCAAAACGTAACACACACAAAATATCAAAACGCAGTGACTTGAGAATCAAAACGCAACGACTTGAGATCAAAACGCAGCGACTTGAATCAAAACGCAATGACTTGAGATGAAAACGCAACGACTTGAATCAAAACGCAATGACTTGAGATCAAAACGCAACGACTTGAATCAAAACGCAATGAATCAAAACGCAACGTCTTCAAATCAAAACGCAATGAAGAACACCCCTTCAGTGAGTCAAAACGCAGCCAAGAAAAAAATCATCAAACATTCTTGAAAGCTACGAAATGATGTTAAAACCACCTAGTAATGATGCAAGGGATAGATCTAAGCCCGAAAGTACAAATCTTTAACACTTTTAACCACAAACAAAGATCAAATCTTGATTTTCTTGGTATATTTTTCGAACCAAAAAAAATAAACAAACCAACCCACGAATTTGAGTTTATTTAACCACAATAATCAGTAGATAAACAACACGGATTCCCCCTATGCTCTGGTGCCAATTGTTAGGAACCCGATTTACACTTTCACTTCATATTACGAACCACGAATCGAACCAAGAAAAGAGATAAAGAAAGATTGAGTTGTTTTAGAGAGAGAAAAAAGAGAGAGGTTAGAGAGAATGAGAAAAAGAAGATTTTTATATAATGAAACAACTAGCTTTTTCTAAAGAAGAAAAAGCTTATATACCCCGTCACGTTAAAGGTACGCGCGGGATATTTAACTAGGACCCGGGCTCGGGTTTTGCTTGGGATTAAACCCGAAACATATACAATATTAGATTAACTATCGAGCCCGATTCCCGATACTTTCCTATTACAACGTTAACTAATTAATTGACCGAGACTAACATACATAATGAACGAACTTCATGTTCGACTCAATATTTTGAGGCTAACAATCTCCCCCGAAGTGAGTTCATTGATGACACTCCTTCATGAGATCAATGAGATTGCTTTTGTCGTTAAGCTCATGTGGTCTTGGTCTTTCTCTTTGTTCTTAGTTGTAGGCTTGTTCCTTCATGCTTTGCGATCTTTACTTTTGGCCTTCGTCATTGTCTTTATCGTCTATGCCATCTTGCGATCTTGTGTCTTTGACCAACATGCTCATACTATTCATCATCTTGAAAGCTTTATTTCAGAGTTTGCGGAAGTCTTTGTCTTTAAATCTTGAGCTTTCTAGATAGTATGTCTTCGTAGATTGAGCATTTGAATGGGATTGAGGTTGCCGTTACCACCGTTTGACCTGCAGGTTTACGTTAGTGATAAACGAGAAAATTGATTTGAAAATCAATCGACGTGTCACTCGTTAAAGTGTTTTTGTAACACATCGAGAGTGTCATGTTTTTATCAACATTCATCAACCGTCAATTCATTTACTGGACCAATCAAAATTCCACAACTATCAATTCATTATCTAGACCATAATCGATATCCAGTTGTCACAAGTTTATTCATATAGAAACTCGCAAGACTCCTACCCAGAGCTTGTTAGATGCTGGACTTCAGCAGGATTTTCCAACTTCATTGTGAATACATAAGAATATCACTCGGATGTTTTCTGGCAAATATCCACAATGATATTTCGTAGTACTCTTGTTAAGACAGCTATGTGAACATGATGATGTTTTAACAAGTTGTTTGAAATGGAATGTGTCCTATGGGGGAGATTTTTAATGATCTCATTAGGCTCTAGACACGAATAAAGTGCAATTTGGTTTTAGTACTTTCGGTAGGCTGAGCAGAATGCCACAATGTTTCAATATCAATGACTCGGAGTGAGATGTCAATAAGATAACTTGTGAATCTCTGAGACAAATGAGATAAGTTTTTAGTTGATATCAACCTCAATGGCTGGTGGAAAGGATTGTGCAATTCATCCACGACTGGTTTCAAGAGGCGTTTTCAATTGTCATCAATCAACTTATTGAATTCGTACAGCATATGTTAATACCCGGTAACTTTCTTCCTACGTAGTGTGATGGCTACTTTGTTTAGACCCTTTATCCATCATATCTTTTTATAATTCTCAACCGCCTATAATTCTTACCAAGACGTCCATTACTAACACCTTGTTGGATTGTTTCCAGTGTTAACACAATCTGTAGTCGACATTTTTCCCATATACATTCATCTTCAAGTCAAGTACCTAAGGACTGCTATTTCTAACTTTAGGATTATCCTTGGTAGGATCCGTCTCGGTATTCTGGTTGGATCATAGGATTGATTCATAACCTAAATATAACACAATTATCCGAGGCTGTGTAATAATGTAAAAGAAAAATAGACCATATTATTATAAGAAAAAGATAAGAGATGGAAGTTGTGTGTGTTTGTTAGAGAAAACACACACAAAGCACCACGTTTTACAAAAGAGAGCTTTACCCCGTCCATGGAAAGTAAGGAGGGGTATTTATAGTCTAGTGGGACACACAACTATGTAACTAGTCAATATTAGTCCCTACGTGGTCACACAATAAATAACTAATTAATTCGTGTTTGTCACCATATTTTAAGGCTAACAATCTTCCCCTAATATGTGGACATACGGAATTACTTATAATGTTCCTAACAAGTACAAATACAATTAAAGTAAAGTCTTCCAAAGTGCTTCCAAAGCTGAAGTTGGTCCTTGTGAGTTCTCTTCGTCTGAAAAAACTTTGTATTCCACTTGGAGATCTCTTTGATCTTTACTTGTTTTGGGAACCCATTGTATATGCATAAGTTGGATTAACTTCCCCCCCAATGTTCATGCACCAATGTCTTGAAAAGCTTTCTTCTTAGAAATCCTTTTTGTCGAAGTTTTCTGAATCAACAGCTTCCCCCCCAAACCAACCATCCTATCTTGAGCAGATTCTTAAAAATTAATGATAGCTTGAACCTCTTCTACTGTTTACAACAAATGTGCACAACGGAATTTTGTAGAAGTCAAAACACACCAACGACTACTGCTTCTTGTCATCAGGGCTTGGTGAATATTCATTCGGGGGTGCATGCGAGAAATCAGCATCTGTTCTTCCTCAAGTTTTGCAGAATACATCACAACTGCGGTCATAGTTAGTGAAGTAGTATACACTACTTCCCCCTGGAAGTTGACATGGTAACCGGATGTACACATTTTCCCCCATGTTGGTTGCGAATTCTCGGAAGCATCATTGTCGTGTATGTTCATATACTCGAGAGGTTCTGTCAAAAGCAACAAATCCATGATATACAAAAGAACATTACCCTCTTAACTTCAAGAAACCGGGTAGAGGAAATGAAGCAAAGAAATCAAGAACACTTGGTATAATCCACCAAGGTCTTGTGAATGAAATGCCATCGAAGAACTTTGAAGATTTTGCTTAGACTATTATATATAACCTTTTTCTTGGAATAACACAAAAATAACCCGTGAGAAGTGCTGTATTCCCTCTCACCTTTAAACTCTCTTGCTAACTTACCATCACTCGATATTCTGTGAGGTGCTATTGTCGTGATCACTTGTGAGTAAACCCGATATATCAATACTTGAAACTGAAGTAATATCCCCCAATTTGGTTGCTTAAACTTGTACTATTATGATTGATGAACGTTGCAGAATAAAATCACTAAGTACCATTCTAATCCATCAAAAGTATAAGAAGTACAACACCTCTTGAAATTATCCACTCGACATCTGGCGTGTACACTGAGTACAAACAACATAACTCCTTAAGTGATATTGCCAGGCTTCATCCAACCAACCCCTTGACCGCTTGGAAAACTAGATAATCCAAGTCTCAATCATAACTGTATACGTTCAAGCAAGTCATCAATCTGAAAGAAAAAGAAGAAAGTCTCCTAAGTTGATGCAATTAAGTAGACACCTACTTGAAATTCAACTTTAATCGCAAATAAAGATACCATATCAACTCCGTGATCAATGTCATCCGTTAATCGAATCACTAGCCAATTTGCCCATTTATATAATCTTTTCAGGATCATTTTGGGATTAAGTTTTGTTGTTGTTTGTGTGGAGGGTGTAGTTATGGTTGATTGTGTCTTATGAGTCTCGAGTTTCTTTGATTGTGTGTTATGTTTGTTGTTCTTGTTTTGATTATAAATTCCCAAATTCGGTCGTACATGCCCACCAGATTATAGATATTTCCCAAATTAAGGTTTCAACACATGGGTTTTTCAATGGATCAAAACACAATGAACTTTAGTCAAAAACACATCTATCTTGATCAAAAACGCAGTCACTTTTCTTAGTCAAACCAAACGCTTCTTTGATCAAAATCGCAATGTTCTTGTGTCAAAAACGCAGTGTATAAAGAATTTGGGCCAGAGTAACGTTTAGGGTCAAAACAAATGATGGTCTGTCAAAATGCAACCTGTGGATCAAAACGCAACACACACAAAAAAACTAAAACGCAAGTGCTTTTGAGAGAAACAAAAACAGCAACGACTATGGAGTCAAAAACTGCAGCGACATAATCAAAACCGCTATACTTGAGATGAAAAACGCAACGACTTTGAATCAAAACGAGCAATGACTTGAGAATCATAAAACGCAGACGACTTGAATCAAAACCAATGAATCAAAACGCAACGTCTTCATAATCAAAACGCAATTAAGAACACCCATTCAGTGAGTCAAAAACGCAGCAAGAAAAAATCATCAAACATTCTTGAAACTAGCAAATGAGGATTAAAACCCACCTAGTAATGATGAAAAGGGATAGATCTAAAAGCCCCCGAAAGAACAAATCTTTAACAACTATTTAAGCCACAAAACAAAGATCAATCTAATCTAGTATTTTCCTTGGATATTTTTCGAACCAAAAAAATAAAAAAAACCCAAAACCAACCCAACGAATTTGAGTTTATTTAACCAGCAATAATCAAGTATGATAAACAACACGGATTCCCCCTAAGATCTGGTGCCAAGATGTTAGGAAACCGATTTAACACTTTCACTTCATATTACGAACCACGAAGCTAACCAAGAAAAGAGATAGTGCAGAAAGATTGAGTTTATGTTTTAGAGAGAGAAAAAATAGAGAGGTTAGAAGAATTAGAAAAAGGAATATTTTTATATAAGAAACAACTAGCTTTTTTCTAAGAAGAAAAAGCTTATAAAACCCCGTCACTATAAAGGGTACCTCGTGATATTTAACTAGGACCCGGGCTCGGGTTTTGCTTGGGATTAAACCCGAAATATATACAATATTAGATTAACTATCGAGCCCGATTCCGATACTTTCCTATTACAACGTTAACTAATTAATTGACCGAGACTAACATACATAATGAACGAACTTCATGTTCGACTCAATATTTTGAGGCTAACAATTGGAAGTATCTACAACTTAATTAGTTTGGAGATTGGAAGTATCTACAACATAATTACTTTGTACAATAGACATAATATCCTGACTGACAACTGCTCTTAAGAGACGCTCAATTTCCAATTCCAATACCTTGTGCTTAGCAAGAGATTCATCAGCTTCTTTTGCAAGAGATTAGAAGTCTCGAAAAAATTTGGCTGCTTCTTTCAAAAATTGTATTTCGAAATTTTGAAATCTAGCATCAACTTGGTTAATGATAGGTAAAATTTCATCTTTTATAATTTTGTGGATCTCTTGATGAGCACTAGACGACTAATTGTGTATATCTAAAGTCATTTTTTGTTTGACAACACGTTAAAGAGTTACAATGGGGCTTTTTACCTCATTTAGAAATTTTCGTGCAACACTTGGTGTAGTATCATCCAAAAACTCTTCATTTGGTATTGAAATTGATTTAGAAACATTGGCCGTTTTGGAAGTATTTAAAAAAAATAACTCTTCATGTGACTTGGCCGTTTGAGAAACAAAAACCCCCAAAAGATGATTAATCTTTGTATAATTTGCTGGTTTTATTTCTTTGTTTAATTCTTTCATTTTTAAGTGATTCTCATGAAAAAGTTCCAGTGTCTCCTCTGAATCATACACAATAGGAGGATCATGATTTTCTAATAGAACTTTGTCGTTATACAGACTCTATTGTTTTTGCTGAGCTTGATTGAGATAAAAAGGATTTTGATAACCCAAAGCCATTTTCTGTTCGGTGTGGTAAAACGAGTCTGGCTTATGTGAAAGCATGTGAATCGTTTGAATCGATTAACCCGTTTTGACCAAAATATTATCTAATTTCTTTATCTTATTCTCAAGTTGAATCTGTTTATCAAGAAACTCGTCTTCGCGTATTTTGAAATTAGACTTCAACCTTTTCTTTTCTTCTTGAAGAGAAGAAACAATTGCCTTTTCCTTTGAAAGTTGTTTATTTAAATTTGAAATTTCCTCATTCAAAGCCGTTATTTGTTTATCGGAACTTAAGTGAAGTGCATTTATCTTTTTAGTAAGACACTGCTCTTGATAAACAGACTTTTGATAACACCTTTCAAGTTTGTCATATTTTTCTTAACTAATTTCAAAACACTTTTCTTGATTTTTATATCTAGCAAGCTCAGTGGTCAATTTAGCATTTGTTTCTTTTATTTTGCGATTAACCAAATTGACTTTCTCAACTTCAGCAGCTAAATTATGAAATAATGATTCATGGTACGCACATGTTTCCTTAACAGTTGCAGAATGTTGATCTACTGTTCCCCCACTTTGTTCCATACTAAAAACCTCAGAAATAACATTACTGTCATTCTGTTATACTTGGTGTGGTTCAAGAATGGGCTCGATTAGCTCAGTATACTGCTCCTCTTGAGTGAACATATTAAATATATCATTATTATAGCAATTGTCATAATGGTGTACCTTAGTTGATCTGTCTGAATCATAGACGAGAGCTTTATCAGTCTGAGTACCTGATGTCGATGCTTGCTGTAAATTAGCCATCAAAATGCAGTTTGCATTGACTTCCTTAATCTCATCAAGATCCGCTGCAGCAGCCATCAAATCAAACTCTTTAGCTTGGAGTTGGATTCCTACTTCTTCCTTTTGAGTAATCAGCAACTTAGTTTGAAGATAAGCAGCATCCCTTCTCTGTGGTCTGACTATGCAGTTCCTAGCAAGATGACCCAATCCTCTGCAGTTGTAACACCTTATCTGATTACCATTATTCCCAATCGTATTACCCTGAGCCCATGCTTCTACAACATTACCATTCCCATTCGGAGTTTGATTAGCAATCCCTGGAATAATAATAAGTCCATTCTGATTTCCAACATTCCGAACACCTGGATTCTGAACTGCATTTTGAACAACCTGATTCCCAACAGTCTGTACTGCATTATACCCATTCTTATTCCCGACATTCTGCCTAGCATACTGTCTAAACTGATTTCCACCATTGCTTTCAACCATCTGTATATGTCTGTCTTGACCCATATTCATACCCGGTTGAGTAATCTGCCTATTACTAGGGTTTGATGAAATTCTCTGGTTGTTGTTGGTTGGTGTTGAGTAGTTTAGTTTGAATGACTTACCATTAGAACAAGTCCCATGTTTATTGCGGTTGTGGGATCTGTAATGTCTTCGGGATTTGGCATTGGTTATTGCATGTAGTTCTGGTTGAATGATGGTTGTGGGTTATAGTTGTTGTTGTTGGGTAGTGGTTGTTGCATGTAGGTACTTGGTAATAGTTGATCTAGGTAAAACACTGGATAATTAAAAGGATTGTTGGAATTTGCCATGAGTTCCAAAGGATCATGTGTTTTTGCAAGTCGTTCAGCTCTTAGTTCATCTACCTCTTTTTGATTGTACTTCAAGAAATCATACAACTGAGTGTAATCTGCTGTATGCAAGTCCTTTGTTTGATGAAGAATGGTAACATGTCGACTCCATTTTGGTTGTAAGTTGTTTAGGAACTTGAGATTACTGGCAATCTTTTCTGGAAAGTGTTTGTTTCTCTTGAAATCATTCATCAACTTTGAAAATCGATGATAGTAAGAGTCAATTGATTCCCTATCAGTGGAAGTAAACCTTTCCCATTTATTAAACAACTTAGCCTTCTTCTCCTGAATTCCAATATTAGAACCTTTCATCATTTGTTGAACACGTAACCAGATTTCCTTAGCAGTTTCATAACTATCAACAACAGCATAGATGTCTTCAGGTAGACCGAGAAGAATATTCTGAATTGCTTGATCATTAGCTTACATCTGTTTAATTTTGCTTCCGTGAGTTCATCGTCAGTTTGTTCATGAAACGTTTTAGGAACAGGAAATGCACGAGCTGCATCACATGGTTCAGGAATCATTCGTCTGACATAAGGACCATTTATAATGGAATTGTAGATTAACTTTCCATTTGGTCTACTCTTAGCATAACGAAGAAGACAAGAGGACCATGGAACATAGTTCTCTTTATTAAGCATATGAGGGCGGTTTTCGAAACCAGCAGCATAAATGTCTTGTTGAGTCGACATTGCAAAAGTGATGTGAAATGATAAGCAAGGATCGTTTTTATGATTAGTGGTTTGGTATACACGGGATTTTACAATTCTTGATAAAACCGTAAAAGTAAATTAATATTTCATGGTATTTTACAAATCAAAGAAAAAACCGTATAAATCACCTAATGAGAATTGTATAATTCACCCAAGAGAAGTGTATAAATTACCCAAAAGAAGTGTATAATCCTCCTAAGAAAAGTGTATAAAATTCCCAAAAAACAGTACCAAGGACAATAAGCTCAAAAATAAGCCTCGAAAATAAGCACTTTGACCCGAAAAGTTTTTACCAAGGACAATAAGCTCGAAAATCAGCTATGTAAAGAGTTGTTGTAACCAAAAATGAATAGTAAGACCATCAGACATATATATGGACTAGTTTTGGAATTATAAAAAGATATACTTAAACAGTACACCCAAAAACAATCGTAACCAAAAAGTAAGAATCAAACATTGACTTTGAGACAAAGAAACCCACAAAAATAAGCTGACATAAGCTTAAAAGAAGCTGTAAAAAAACAAAAATAAGCCAGGATCACGAAACAAACAAACACAAAAAAATCTATGTCGTGGCTTTTTTTTCCCAAAAAAATCCATGAAAATAAGCTGAACATTTGTTGAAATAAGCTTTAAACACGAACACAACACACACGAATACAAGACACAACCTGGTGCTCGTGATACCACTTGTTACAAGATATAAAAACCACCTTATTCAGGTGGTCTTGGTTGATCAAAGAAGAGAAGATGAAACATCTTTTCTAGTGAGAGAAAGTAGAGAGAGAAAAGGAATGAACTATGTGTTTTATTAAGATAAGAATGAAGTTTACACAATGATTCAACCAACCCCTCATGGAGAGTCATGATGGGTATTTACAGCCTAACACAAAGCTATCTATACATTGTTTACAATAATAGTTCCTGCGTGTAGCAGTTGGTCTATAGCTAGTCCAATTCACGTGTAAGATGCCAGCTTCACTAAAATAGTAAGGCTAACAAAATCCTTGTAAGTTAGTGTTGTAGGCATAATGCAATTTTCAGTAGAAAAAGAACAATAGTAGAATTTATGCATCATTGCAATTGTACATGAGTGTGTCAAGTTAGGTAGTTAAAAGCCTATTTGTAAACAATGTTCCGGGTACAGTTCTTTAGTTCTTTATCGTCGTCCTCTTTCATTAGTCTTTTCAGGCTGTCAGGATTTGTGACCCTAGATAGTGCGACATACAATTGTCCATGGCTAAACACGAGATTGGGTAAATACATGCCGACATAATTAAGTGACTGACCGTGGCTTTTGTTAATCATCATTGCGTAGTATGACCTGACAGGGTACTGTCGCCGTTTTAGGACAAAGGGCCATTTGGACTATGTCGATGTCAATATGATCCTATGTATAACAACTGTGTCGTCCACGTTTGACCCAGTTATGATTTTTGCCTTAAGAACAATTTTACAAAGTTCAGTAATTATCAGTCAGGTGTCATTACATAGTCCCTGGCTTGGATTAACATTCCTTAATAACATGATGGGGTGATGATGTGTCATTTTATACACTATTTTGAGGTCATTTAACCCCTTAAATCATGAAAATATGCCTAGATTACGTGTTTAATCATTTGTTTTTAGGTTTTTATCACTTGGATGGCTTTTGGAGAAAATACACGTGACTTGGATCATTTGGAGAAGAAACGAAACAAATTACGGACCTACACCAAATATCTTGAAGACTTTTGCAAACAATGGCTGGAGACGGCGTCGCAAGCATAAAGCGACGCCTCATGGTCTATCTAGTGACGACGTCAGGAATTTAGCGACGGTGTCAGGACGTGGCCGACTTAAAGATGATCTAGAATCTTCTACGTGGCAATGGCGTCTGGATTACAAAGCGACGCCGTCGTGTCGACATCTCTATAAATTTAAATTTGTTTTTAGGTTTTTAGTGTGTAACTTTAGGATAACTTTATATAAACCTAAGGAGACGAACCCTAGTCATTTTAGGAGCTTTATAGGTCATTTTTAGGGCCTCAAAACCTTATTGTACTACCTTGAATCCATGTTTTAATCAAGTAAGGTTATTTATCATTAATCATTCAATATGTCTATGTGTTGTTTGATTAATTTATCTTCTTGCTTTCTTTATAACATGTGAGGCTAAACCCTCCTTTGTATTTATCTATGATTGAATGAAACTTAGGTTGTAGATCCTTTTGATGTTACTTCTTGTTGATGAATGTGCGCATTAGGCTTTAGAAAACCAGCTTTTGTCTGTATCGCTATTGATATGTCTAGGGAAACACGAATAGTGTAGAAAGGATACCATCGGTAACAGTCTTCATACTACCTTACCCATTATATGGTTGATCCCTCTTAAGTTATTTCACATGCATTTAATATACTCTTAGGGGCCTTGTAATAGTCTTCACACTACCTTACTTGTGTGTTGCCTTAATGGAATATTAAATAGACGGCGGGTTCGTGTAATTCGTTCATGACCTAGGAAATACTTACACAGATTATCACAAGTGTGACAAAGCAATGGATCTAGGAGAAGCAATCTGAGGAGTAGTGCATGATTAGGTAAATACATTTTCTTATCATAAAGTTATCACCAGTAGAATAGATATTAATTAGTTTAGTTATTAGTTAAACAAACCAACCTCTCAAACTATAGATTTACCTGCTTTCATAAAATATAAAAACACAAAAATAATCTTCTCTCTACCTCTAGAATTCTATTAGACTGTGATCAAGCCTTCCCAACCTATTCCCCTAGAGAACGATAATAACCCCCGAGTCTTGCCTATACTACACTGCAACGATTAGGTACACTGCCTAGGGGATTGTAAAACTTCATGTGAAGTCTTCGCAACCCTCACATCAAGTTTTTGGCGCCGCTGCATGGGGAATAGTTAGGTTTCAATCATAGCTTGACTTAGTTCTACTCACTTGAATCCTTTCAAGTAAGAATTTAATTCCGTATATTAGCTTTCTTGTAGTCTATTTTTTCTTTGTGTTAATTGTTTCGTAATCCATTCTCGTCAACCACCATGGGAGACGCGAATCCTATCTGTACCCTTGAAGATTACTCCAAACCTAGCCACGAGGGCTACAGGAATACCATTGAGCTCCTCGTAGGGAACAACGTGGTACCTCTTCAATCAGATACCATCTGGTTGGTGCAAAACGGATGCTCATTCCACGGACTTTGGTCCGAGGATCCAAACAAATACCTCAAGGATTTCTTAAAACTTGTGGACTTACTTGACCTTGACGGTGAAAATAAGGAAAGAACGTGCCTGCATTTATTTCAATTTTCCCTTCACGATCAAGCTAGAAACTGGCTTGAACGTCTTCCAACAGGATCCATCACCACATGGGAGGATCTTACTACTCGTTTTCTTGCTTAATTCTTTCCACCAGGAATAACCGCAAAACTCCGCAACAATATCCTGATGTTCCAACAACATCAAGGAGAATCTCTATCTGAAGCATGGACTCGGTTCAAGGACTAACTACAAAAAGTCCCTCATCATGGCATCGACCTTTGGCTCTAAGTCCAAATCTTTTATGACCATATCCCGTCACAAGATGAACCATTGACCAATCAGCTGGTGGCAAGCTTCGTGACAGAAACGCCAAAGAATCTTAGGCATTATTAGAGGACCGCGCCTTCTATGACAACGAAAGTTGGAACAACCCAAGGGATTTCGCTAAGCTAGTCAAGGCAATCTCTTTACCCCCAAGATGTCTTAAGTACATCTGACAACCGCCTCATCGAGCTAGAAAATCAAGTCCAACGCTTAATGGAAGCTCATCTTGCTCCAACGCTACCTACTCAAGTGAACAAAATCACTACCTCATGTGAGATCTGTAGTGGTCCCCACGACACTCAGTAATGCATGGAAGATCCCGAATAAGCCTTTGTTAAATACATATCCTCGCGTACTGACGAAGCGAGAGGTAAGTGGTACACTTTTAAGCCCGAGCTAAACAATCTTGGTGACACCTACAATCCGTCATGGAAAAGTCACCCAAACCTTAGGTGGAGACAACCCTAAAATTCCCAAAATAATTTTTCAAACCCACCTAACCGGTTCCAACCCAACGGTTCGATCCCGAACCGTCCCTTCAACCACAATCCTTGAAGCTTTAACAATCAATCAAATCTAGAAGGATTGGTATCCAACTTCATGGCATCTTAAGACGCTAGATTGTCCAAGTTTGAAGCCGATTTCAAACAACAACAAAGTGAGATGACCAACAAAATTGACACAATGTTGAAGGCTATCATCGATCGATTGGCATGATCACTACCTAGCGTCACGGTTAAGAACCCGAAACTGAGTACTTCTCCAGTTTTGTTTGCTCTTTCTTCCCAACTGAAGACCCACAATGCTCAACCCATATCCATGGTTCTATCAACACCGTCACAATCCATCCCAAGCAACAAAGCGACATCCATGATGACGAGCCAGCAGAGAGTGAGGAAGAAGAGAAGGATAGCCCGGAAAATACCAATACCAACCCTTCCGGATCACCCGATCCATCTGTTTCGTTCATCACCGAGAATGTCCTTAAAATCAATTCATTTTTCAAATCGCTCGACCTGGCCCCCCAATTATCCGGCAGAGAATTTGTTTGCACAAAAGGGGATGATGGTGACGTGATGTTTATTGAGATAGTAAAGAAGAATGGCGATTCCCGTAAGGAGGAACCCGAAGCTGGAGGGTTGGAGGTGGAATATTTTGACATGTTCCCAACTCAAAGCGAGCTTGCATATCACAAATATCTCATGTGTGGCCCCATCCCCTTAATATTCCTAAGAAACCCCGTCATTACAGAAGGATGTCCATTAAACCTTAAAATACCATGCAACATTGGACATGTGCATGTGGAGAAAGCCTACATTGATCTCAACTCCCCTCTAAATATTATGACCTGAATGATGTATAATTGGATCATGAGAAGAAAACTCGACCCTAGGAAAAATTCTGATGGAGGAGTTAGTAATTTCAAGGGAAGGATTAAGGGGATGCATGTTTTCTTAGGGAATTTCACTTATGTCATAGACTTCATGATTGTTGAAGATATCAGCTCAATCATTGACCCTAGGCTCTCACAAGTAGTACTAGGAAAACCCTTCATTGGTATATCCAACATGACTTATGACCCACTTGAAGGAGTAGTAAGGTTCACAAAATGGACCGATGAAGTTGCCTATAAAATGCCCCAAAAGATAGAATAGTACAATTCATTACCAGACTTAGAAAAAGAGCACACGAAATCAGTTTACCTAATGAACAAAATATTAGGAATTTACAAAGAATGCCTAGAGCTTGGACCCAAATATGTGACTGGAATAGATGATGAAGGAGAAGTCACGTAAGAACGTGTGACTTCGAGTCTAGCTACAAGACTCGTAAATACAGAAAAGCGCTTCTTGGGAGGCAACCTAATGTTTATTTTTCCTGCAGTTAGGAGTGTCGTGTGTTTTAATTCTTTATTGTTTGTTTTATTACGTTTGAATGAATTTTGTAATCATGCTTTGTTTGTTATAACTTCGTCTTATTTGCAATCAAAGGTATTAATAAGTGTAGGCGAATATATCTGGTTTTTAAGAACAAAATTCAAACAATTAAAATAAATTATTTAGATTAATTCGCGTCACTTTCGAGTCATATGATTGTAACGATTAATTCCAGGTTTTTATGCAGTGCTTTCTTCAGATTTAACTAATAAAATTGCGTGCAAGAAATTTTTCATTAAAAATGAAGAAGAATTCTTCACAGACGCTGGAGACGGCGTCGGGATTAACACCCGACGGCGTCGCGTCTCCAGGAATGTAAAAATTCGAATTTTTTTAATATTTCTAAAAAATAAAATGTGCAATATTTAAAATTTGTAAATCTGCATAAACCTATGATTACATCATTACTCTCATCCTATCTTTACTGTTTTTATAGAATCAAGCCCTAAATTCTCGTTGTATTTATATCTATCTCGCCGATTTTATGCTTGGTGTAGTTGTCTTTGTCTTTGATTACAAGTTATATTTAACGAGAAGAAGTTTGGAAGTTCTTAGAAAGTTTCATTGGATGATTCTTGGAGGACGATTTAACCAGTTATCGCATGTTTCTTCTCCATTATTGAGCGAACCACGGGAGTACTAGTTTTTTTTCCTTGTTTTCTTTTCCCTTTATTTGTTTTACGGGTACTTTTACAGAACATTAAGGACAACATTCAACTTAAGTGTAGGGGAAAAATAAGCCTTAGAAACTATTCCTTCATTTGTCATTTGCTTGTTCCTTAAAATGATGGGTGATATATCAAAACATAGCATAAAAGGCAATTTTGAGCAAATTTAAATTTTTTATGACACATACCAACGAAAATCAAGTATTAATAGTGTCTCATGGATAGGAATGTGTATGACTAGCACAAAAACCCTCAAAATTTCATCCCCAAAATGTAAGGTTTGCCTTTAGATCTTTAGGAATTCGGGTATCCATTATTGATACCCAAGATAATTTATACATTTAGCTTTCTCGAGTTAAGGTTCGAATGCAGTCATATGTGTCTATTCCATCGTTACAGATGTGTACGTGTGGTCTTTGTCATCTTTTTTGAAGCATTGGTATCGGTATTAAATTATATGAGTGTACCGATAGTATATTAAATTCTAGAACTTGTTTTTGTGATGCATCCCAAGAACGCATAGTAAGTATTAGGATTTGCTAGAAAAGAGGCACTAGGATTAACCCATATTTTAAACTTGTAACTATTATTATGGTCACATCGATCATATAGCTATCCCACACCCTTGCCATGCACTTATTTTTGTAAAACTGACGTCTTACACATGAATTAGACTAGCTATAGACATTGCATGAAACACATGGTTACTATTGTAAACATGGGATAGTTAAGTCATGTAAAGGCTATAAATACCCCCCATGACTCTCCATGGGGGTGTGGAAGAATTTATGACAATTTGTAATATTGATTAAACACATTTTTTCTCCGCCATCTCTCTACATTCTTTCACTACACTTATGGCTTATTTTCTACACTTTATCATCCCCGACCCTCCGAAGGTGGTTTTGATACTTGTTATATTTCTTAACATTAATAAGGAAAGATTTGCTAGATTCAAAAAGGTATGAAAATGTTCTTTTCATTTATGGTTAATCATATTTTGTCTTATTCACGAATGCAACTACTTATTTATTAAATATGTGTTTAATTGAAATCTTTTGTTTAGCAAAGATATAAGCAAACTTACATTTGTTTATGCGCAAATGATTAAACTAGTATGCATGACAGAATATATTTTTTAATCACTCTTAATGCTTTATAGTTTAATATTCATATCTTAAGTGATTTGACGTCGGTATGAAAACTTACGACTAAATAACTTGTTTATGTAAACTTTTACGTAGTACGACATTATATTTGTTATTATCAAAACTTGAAGATCATTAAATATAAATATCGTTTGTACATGAATATCTTTATTAACAAGAAGTTATTTTTTTATGTTAAAAAGATATATTTTTTATTAGATAATCTAATTCCCGACTGGTTTTAAAATTCCAGATCTTCCGTGCCAGTATCGATCTTACTAATACTGGTATAACTAACCATATACTATACTTATGTGAACTTTTATTTGCGTTACGTGGATCACGTTTGTAACTCGTCTTTAATGAAAATGTGGGATCAAAGAATAAACACCGATAATAATTGGTCTGTAACTAATGGTCTTGATATATTCATTTCGTTACGCTTTACGAACCTTTTAAACACAAAAAGTGATTATGCTTTTACATCAAAAACAAAAGAAAAGCGATTATGCTTTCATATCCAAAAGGAAATGTAACATAAAGTTCTAACTAAATTAGTAAATTACACGTAACAAAAAGAAAATGCTTTTTTTATTGTGAGTAAAAGCAATAAAAAGAATATCAAAAAACATAACCCTACTCAGTTTCTCTAAGAAACGTATAAAGTATTTTCTGTGGTAATCACAGTTGGATGAAGTACTGTAAAAGGAGATGACAACGAACTTTGGGAAACTTGATAAGTTTGAAGGGCATGATTTTAGACGGTGGCATAAGAAGATGCATTTCTTGTTGATAACTTTGAAGGTGGTGTATGTTCTGAGTACTCTGATCCAGTAGAAGCAACAAGGCGAAGAGCCAAGTGGGAGAGTGATGACTACATATGCAGAGGACACATACTGAATGGTATGTCTGACCTCCTATTTGATATATATCAGAATGTTGAATCGGCAAAGGAGTTATGGGATTCTCTTGAATCTAATTACATGGTAGAGGATGCTTCAAGTAAGAAGTTCCTTGTGAGTAATTTTAATAATTACAAGATGGTAAATTCTAGACTTGTCATGGAACAATTCAATGAACTCCTTAGAATCCTTGGACAGTACACACAACATGGCTTGAAAATAGATGAGTTCATTTCTGTTTCAAGTGTAATAGACAAGTTGCCTCCTTCCTAGAAGGATTTCAAACACACTTTGAAACATGGTAATGATGATTTGTCTTTGGTCCAACTTGGTAGTCACTTGCGCATATAGGAGTCTCTAAAGGTGTAAGACAGTGACAAGGGCAAAGGTAAGGAAGTTGTTGGACCCTCTGTGAATATGATAGAAGAGGGTGGTAAGAATTAAAACAACAAACAAAACAAAGGAAAGAAACGTGGTTTCAATGAGAACAACGGTGGTTATAGTTTTAACAAGAAACCAAAGTTAGAATGTTGGAAGTGTAGCAAGACTGGTCACTTTAAGAGGGACTGCCGTAGTGGAAACAAAAAGAACAACCCAAATGCTAGTGGTTCTTGAAAGGGGTCTAAGGACCAATCCTAAGACCAAGATCAGAATTTAGTGCATGTTTGGAACAGTTTTGTTAAATATTATGTTTCACTAATTTCTAAAGCATTTTATGTGCAGGTTGATGCAATTGCGTGGTAGATTGATTATGGTGCCACAACTCATGTTTGTAAAGATCGTTGCTGGTTTAAGACATATGAACAGGTGTAAGACGGATCTGTACTTTACATGGGCGATGATCATTTCGCTCATGTTCATAGAAAAGGAAGTGTGGTGCTGGAATTTAGTTTAGAAAAATCTATTACTTTGTTTAATGTGTTGTATGTACCAAAATTTCATAAGAATTTGATTTCTCGTCCTGTATTTTATAAGTATGGATACAAACAGGTGTATGAATCCGATAAGTATATCTTATCGAAGTCTGGTGTGCTTTTAGTATTTAGCTATTATAACAATGGTATGTTTATGTTGAACTTGAATAAAGTTCCTAATGATTCTAATTATGTTTATATGTCTTCTTCTACTGTTGTTATTTCCTCATTATGGCATGCTCGTTTAGGACATATGCACTATAAAAGAATGCTTGAAATGTCTAAATATGATTTAATTCCTGCTATTGATGAAAATCTTAAAAAATGTACTACTTGTTTGTTAACAAAAATCACTAGACAACCATTTAAAAGTATAACAAGGAAATATGTCATACTTGAATTAATACATAGTAATTTGTGAGATTTTCATGCAACACCATATTTAGGCAATAAAAAGTATGTTATAACTTTTATAGATGATGCCTCTAGGTTTTGCTATGTTTACTTGCTACATGCAAAAGATGAAGCCCTTGATAAATTTAGAATTTATAAAACAGAAGTTGAATTACAACAAAATGACTTGATTAAAAATTTACGCATGGATAGAGATGGTGAATATTATAATCCTGTATTTTTCCAATCTGTAGGAATCATTCATGAAACTACAACTCCTTACACACCACAAAAAAATGGTGTTGTTGAAAGGAAAAATAGAGCTCTAAAAGAAATGGTTAATTCTATGTTATCTTACTCGGGTTTGAGTGAGGGGTTCTGGAGAGAAGCCATGTTAATAGGTTGCTATTTATTGAATATGGTTCCAAATAAAAGGAACAAGACTACCCCATATGAACTTTGGTATAAGAAACGACCCAACCTGCCATTTTTGTGGGTTTGGGGTTGTAGGGCGGTTGTTAGGCTTTCGGACACAAAAAGGAAAACTTTGAGTGAAAAGGGTATTGACTGCATCTTTGTTGGATATGCCGAGCATTCCAAGTCATATAGGTTTTATGTTATTGAACCTAATGACTCTGTTTCTATTAATTCAATTATAGAATCAAGAGATGCAATATTTGATGAGAATCATTTCTCTTCAATACCTAGGCCAAAGGAATTTATACCAAATTCTGATGAATCTCAAAGGGATGATCATTCAAATGATGTACCAAGTGAGACTCTCGAACCTCGTAGAGGTAAAAGAGCTCGAAAAGCAAAATCATATGGTTCTGATTTTTAGCTATATCTAGTTGAGGGATCAAGAGATCAAATTAGATCACAATACTCTTACTGCTTTTGTATTAAAGAGTATCCTAGAACCTATAATGAAGCTATGCAATCTCGAGATGTTGCTTTCTGGAAAAAAGAAATTAATGATGAGATTGGTTCTATTATGGAAAATAATACATGGGTCTTGTCTGATTTACCTCCATGCTGCAAACCTTTAGGTTGCAAATGGATCTTCAAAAGGAAGATGAAAGTCGATGGAATAATTGACAAGTTTAAGGCGCGATTAGTAATCAAAGGCTTTAGACAAAAGGAAGGGATCGATTACTTTGATACCTATGTACCAGTTTCTCGTATCACTACAATTTGATTGTTGTTAGCTTTAGCATCTATTCATAATCTTGTGATCCATCAAATGGATGTCAAAACAACATTTTTAAATGGTGATTTGGAAGAAGAAGTGTATATGAAGCAATCGGGAGGATTTGTTATGCCAGGTAATGAGCATAAGGTGTATAAGCTGATTAAGTCATTGTATGGGCTAAAACAAGCACCTAAGCATTGGCATCAAAAGTTTGATGAGGTTGTGTTTTCAAGTGGTTTTCTCCCAAACCAATCTGACAAATGTGTATATAGCAAATTGGATGACGCAGATAAAGGTGTTATAATTTGTCTATATGTTTATGACATGTTGATATTTGGCACTGACCAAAATCAAGTTGATAAAACTAAGGAGTTTTTGTCATCAAAGTTTTCAATGAAAGATATGGGAGAAGTAACGTTATTCTTGGTATTAAGATTAAACATGAAAATAAAGGGATTGTAATTACACAATCTCACTATATTAAGAAAATACTCAAGAAATTTAATCGTGAAGATAGTTCTCCGATGAGTACTCCCATTGATCCAGTAGAAAAGCTTAAGCCAAATACACGTAAACCTGTAGATCAGCTCAAATATTCAAGAGCTATTGGTTGTTTGATGTATGCTATAACAAGAACCAGACCTGATATTGCTTATGCAGTTGGTAGATTGAGCAGGTTTACTAGTAATCCTAGTAGATAGCATTGGCATGCAATAACAAGAGTATTCAAGTACTTAAAAGGTACTATGAATCATGGTTTATCATATGTTGGATATCCTTCGGTGTTAGAAGCTTATTCATATGCTAGCTGGATAAATCATGTTAAAGATTCATCTTTTACTAGTGGGTGGGTGTTCCTGCTTGGGGGAGGTGTCGTTTCCTGGGCTTCCAAGAAACAATCATGCATAACTAGTTCCACTATGGAATTTGAGTTTGTAGCATTGGTTGCTGCTGGTAAAGATGTAGAATGGCTAAGAAACTTGATACATGAGATTCCAATATGGCTAAAACCAATAGCATCAATTTCTATTCATTGTGATATTACTGCCACATTGGCTAAAGCTTATAGTCAAATATATAATGGAAAGTCTAGACACTTAGGTGTTAGACATAGTATGATTAGGGAACTAATCATGAATGGTGTAATTTCTATTGAGTTTGTTTGGTCACAACATAATCTAGCTGACCACTTGATGAAGGTGTTAGCTAGGGACTTAGTGATTAAGTCAGTGATAGGTATGAGATTAAAGTCCATTGATGACGTACCCTCCACTCCGGCTCGGAGGCCTCCCATTCGAGCTCAAATGGGATTTTCTCCTAGATTATGCTTGATAACCTTTGAATAGTTTCTAGTGGCGTAAAATCATCTTCGCGATGGTTACCAGTATGGGAATCTGCCACACAAAGACCTACACCCTTCGCTGGAGGTCTTCGTCAAAACTAAGGCAAAGGTCTGGTTAAGTCAAAACACGCATTCTCCCTCTCTACCAAAGCTTTCCTGCCAAGGTAGAGATCATGGTACACAGTTCCTGGAATCACCCCTTAAATTATGGGACACCCCCACGTTCATTGGTATTTGTGCTAAGCCTCGCCCTATCCTATTTTCACACCTATAAATAGATGGCAAGGTTTCCACGTATGGCTCATACTCTCATATGCACTTATTTACTTTACATACACTTATTACCCTCAAAAAAGCACATACTTATTCTCACGCCGGAGGTGATTCGTAGGGACACCCTCCTGCGCTTCATTTAACGTAGTGTTTTCATTTGTGTTGTCACAAGTTACTTAGAGACTTGGCAATTCAGCAATCACCTCAAGAACTCTTTGATCCCCATCGAAGCGTGATCGTGCCCATATTTGCACAATTCGTGGCTCCATCTGTGGGACCCAAAACAATTAGTCCCATCTAAACTAAGTCAAATAACCTCCAAACCACTTTACCTACTTTTCTGGCATAACAAACGGAAGAGAAATCACACCACCACCGAGTTTCTCGACGCCAATGCCTATACAAAATGTTAGCACCAGTGAATTACCACCCATAACCACCTCAATATTTGCCGCCATGACTCCTGAAAACACGCAACTTGCCTATCGCACTTCCACCTCAGCCAATCCTAATCCAATGATTAGCCTCTCTTTTGTAGACGCCAACTATGAAATCCTCGAATCCCTCTTAAGGGAACGGCGGAGGTAAATACGTAACGAATACCTCTGTACTGAACTAGGATATTTCAGTAAGGAGTATGACGAAGAGCGGGAGATGGAACCAAGACGTGAGCAAATAGAGAAACCACTCCACCTCTCCACAGGAGGTCTCCTAGGGTTCGTAGGCAAAGAGAAAGGGTGGTAGGGTTTGAAGAAGCCCTAAACAGGGAAGGGGCAGGTTAGAAAGGAATGTTGAAGGCGGTAGGCCGTCAGAGCTTAGAGCAAGGGAGAATGGAAGCCGGGGAATAAGTATTCCTCCACTTCTGGCAGCATACCTAGGAAGAAGCGAGAATGGTCAAGCTCTGCAATCCTCTTTCACCTCCATATACGGAGGCCATTAGCCTTCAATTAACATAGGGGGAAATCTTCCGCCTAACGGTACGCACTTCTCGTATAATGCTTAACCTTTCATACCTAGTAGTTTCCATCCATCCAATGGATTCAGACCTGCTCATGTTAACTCTTACTCCCAACTATTTATGGGTATTGTTAATGGGCAAGCTCTGAATCAACCTCCTCAGTCTTAGAATGGTAACCCCTCTTTTAGGGGAACTGATGCGGTTGTCGTAAAGGACTTCTATAAGAAGTTTTAAAACTCCCTAGGCAGAGTACCTAACCGTTGTAGTAGTAGTATAGGCAAGACTCGGGGGTTGTTATCATTCTCTAGGGGAATAGGTTGGGAAGGCTTGATCACGGTCTAACAGAATTCTAAGGGTTGAGAGAAGATTTTGTGTTTTTATATTTTATGAAAGCAGTAAATCATATGTTTGAGAGGTTTGGTTGGTTTTAGCTATTAAACTAAATAATAAACTAAGCTACTGGTGATAACAATATAATAAAAGATTGTGTTCATTTAATCATGTATTACTCCCTAGATTGCTTCTCCTAGTGTTGTTGCTTTGTTGCACTTATGATGATCTATGCAATTATTTCCTAAGTCATGAATGAATTACACGAACCCGCCGTCTATTTAATATTCCGTTGAGGCAAAACATAACGTAAGGTAGTATAAAGACTATTACCAAGCCCCCAAGAGTATATTAAATTCATTTGAAATATATTAAAAGTGGATCAACCATATTAAAGGGCAAGGTAGTATGAAGACTGTTACCCGATGGTATCCTTTCTACACAATCATGTTTTCCTAGACATATCAATAGCGATACAGACAAAAGTTGGTTTTCTAAGACCTAACATGCATATTCATCACAAGAAGCAACACCACTAAGATCAACATTCTAGGTTTCATACAATCATAAATGAACACAATAGAAGGTTTAGCCAAGCATGTTAAAGATAAAGCAAGAACAAATAAGAATCATACAACAAGACATATTGAATGATTAAGATAGTCTTACTTGATTAAAACATGAATTGAAGGAAGTACAATAGGGTTTTGAGGCCCTAAAATCGTCCTTAACAGCTGCTAAATGAACTAGGGTTTGTCCCTTTCTTTTACTCTAAAGTTACACAC
Organism: Tanacetum coccineum; assembly: GCA_026074375.1. NCBI lineage: Eukaryota > Viridiplantae > Streptophyta > Magnoliopsida > Asterales > Asteraceae > Tanacetum > Tanacetum coccineum. Next base: position 100,257 of record BQNB010002192.1, read on the forward strand.
TTAAAACCCTAAAAACAGATTTGTATATATAGATAAATCGCTGTGACGGCGTCATGTTTTAATCATGACGCCGTCGTGACTAGAATATTCTAGATCTGCGTGCGAGTCGGTGCGTGCTGGCGTCGTCATGAAATGTTGTGACGCCGTCACTAAGTGGGTTGTGACGGCGTCATGTAGAGTTGGTGGAGCCGTCTCCAGCCGCTGTAAGCACAAATCTTCAAGAGTCTTGGTGTTGGTCCGTAATCTTGTTTGTTTCTTCTCCAAATGAGCTCAAGTCACGTGTATTTTCTCCAAATGTCTTTCAAATGCTCAATACCTAAAAATGAATGATTAAGTACATATTTTGGGCATAAATGCACGATTTAGGGGGTTAAACGACCCTGAAAAAGTGTATAAAATGACACCTCATCAAATACCCCTACACTTGAGATTTTCTTGTCCTCAAGCAAATGGGCTTTTCTACCTAGACAATAACAATATAGGGTCATTTAACCTACTCTTTAAAAGTATTTTACAACATAACCATCTAGACCTCGTAATTAAAAGCACGGAAAGCATACACTAGCACCTCACATAAGTGTTTGGGATTCTCTCTTTCTCTCGAGTCTTTAATAAATTATAAAATAAAGGGGGAAATGGAAAATCAACACTCATTACCTGTCATAGCATATAAATTACCATAGGCTTGGTAAAGGATCAAAACTCCACCGTTGGGCGCAAGCATTATTCATTACTATCTAAGAGGTCTTTTCAAAGGGTTGTGGGGTGTAGGTGTAAGATAACATACAATGGAAACGAAAATGGAAGGGATACATTTGGGTGAATTTGGAGTGGAAGGGTTAGCTAATTATTTGCACGAATATACGTTCGTTTGGTTGCTAAGCCAAGACTGGGACGAAGATATACAAACTCTACATAACTCTACATCAATATCTTTCTTTTTCTTTTCTATTTTTTTAATAACATAATACATCATAACTTGGGGTTTACAACACGTACCCCTACACTTGAGCTTTTTACATACTCAATATTTACAATCTAACTAATGACCCGATTAGAGGTGGATCAAAATAACATGGAGATCATCTGAAAAATATATGGGGGTATTGAATTAACTTTTCTTCCCTATTCTTTCGCAAAATAAATACTACCATAAATCCTAATCGTCCTAAAACTATATTTACAAGGATAGGGACTTAGCAACCGTGTACTCAATAATTAACTTGGGTTAACACAATAATGTACTAAAAATGAGTACATACAAGGTAGGCTAAGGCTGTTTGGGTGTAATGATTGGTTTAAGGGTGACAATTCTCTTCATTTATAATTTGGAATCCACTAGAAAATTATGATAACCATGAAAAAGGATAGGCTCGAAGGGTTGTACTAGGGGTATCATGCACTAAAAATGAGTGCATGGCAAGGGTGTGGGATAGTTATATGATCGATGTGACCATCATAACAATTACAGGTTTAAAACATGGGTTAATCCTAATGCCTCTTATCAATCAAATCCTAATACTCACTATGCGGTCTCAAGATGCATCATAAAAACAAGTTCTAGAATTTAATATACTACGGTACACTCTCATAATCCTAAAGTAACCGATACCAATGTTCTAGAAAAGGCGACAAAACTACGCATACACATCCGTAATGACGGAATAGACACACATGATTGCTCACTCCTTGACTCGAACAAGCTAAAGGTATAATATCTAAAGGCGAACGATACTTTTTGGGGGTGGAATTTGAGGGTTTTTGTGCTAGTAATATAAATTCCTATCCATGAGACGTTATTAATACTCGTTTTTCGTCGGTGTGTGTCATAAAAAATTTAAATTTGGGTCAAAATTACCTTTTTATGCTATGTTTCGATATATTACCCATCATTTTAAGGACAAAGCAAATGGCAAATGAAAGAATAGTTTCTAAGACTTATTTTCCCCCTACACTTAAGTTGAACATTGTCCCCAATGTTTTATAGAAGTACCCGTAAAAAAGAATTAAAGGGAAAAGAAACTAGTACTCCCCTGGTTTGCTCAATAATGGAGAAGAAACATGCGATAACTGATTAAATCGTCCTCCAAGAATCGTCTATTGAAACTTCCTAAGAACTTCCAAGCTTCTACTCATCAAATATAACCTGTAATCAAAGACAAAGACAACTACACCAAGCATAAAATGTGTGATATAATAATATACAATGTGAAATTAAGGTTTGACTCCATAAATTAGTAAAGATAGGATGAGAAATTTGTCAAACTCATTGGTTTTTCATGTTTTTAACATAAGAGTACATATTTTAAATGTTATGCAAGTTTTATTTTCAAAAATAATTAAAAACTTTAAGTTTTCTGGACTTGGACGTTTGACGCCGTCAGGGATATCCTAACGCCGTCACAGGTGTCGTGGTGACGAAGTCGCGTGTAAATCGGGACGCCGTCTCCACGTTCTGTGAAAACAAAATATTTGTTTTCGATGAAAAATTTCCTGCACTTGATTTCATAAGTTAATTCCTGTACAAATAGCTGCATAAAACTTAAGATTTGACAATTTACTCACATGACTCGAAACTGACGCGAATTAATTTAAACAATTTATTTAAAATGTTTGAATTTGGTTCTAAAAAACAGATAATTCCTCTACACTTATTTTGTTGCAAAATACCTTTGATTACAAATAAGACGAAGTTACAAACAAACAAAGCATGATTACAAATTAATTCAAACATAATAAACAAAGAATAAAGAATTAAAACACACAAGACACTCCTAATATGCGGGAAAAATAAATATTGGGTTGCCTCCCAAAAAGCGCTTTTCTTTATTTTACGAGTCTTGTAGCCAGACTCGAAGTCACACGTTCCTATGTGTCGTAGAAGTGGTCCAAGACCGAGATTTCCCTTGGATTTTATCTTTCGGAGAGCTTCCCTCCATTGATGGGATTGACTGTAGAGTTTTGGTTAACACCTTATCTCGTTCTAGGATCGATATTCGTAACATCTTGGTGCGAGCATGCACCATTCTCCATTTTTGGGTGGTTTGTCCTAGTTAATCTGGTTTTTAATTAGGTCCTCTGAATCCCACATATTACTTTTTAGGTTAATGGGTATGGCTCCTAAAAATTCTACTATCCTCCTAAACACTAAGGTATCCTTAAAAGAATTGAGCTCGGCATCTCTAGCAATTTCCCATCTTTTCTACCGGGCGCGCTGGCAGTCTTAAGAAGCTCCTATCCTAGCATAATAAGGGGGTTCGTGCGACCTATTCCATCCGAGAGCTGAGGTCTTTGGTTTGTATACTCCCTTTTATTTTTCCCAAGTGTGGTCCAATAAGGTGCTTCCTCCTCACCTAAGTCACTCCCCATTTACTTCACGAATACCGACCTAGTGATTCTTCTCCTATTGTAATTTTGAGGCCATAACCAAAATCTGTAACTCCAGCTTTGGCAAGTAGCTAGAATCCTCTTCTTAAAAAGCAAATAGTGGTTTTCATGGGTCTTCTCATACATCAAGTAGAATATTTAAGAGTTGTGTGAGTTTCCCATATGTGGACTTCTACGTCTTTAACAATCCCAACAGGGGTTAGGATGTGATCCTCGCTCAACCAAATATATGGTTAGTCTCTTCTAATAGTTCGATGTTAAGCTTTTTGAAGAGGTAAAGTGGGATTATGTTTATGCATGATCCTATATAGGCCAAGGTGTCGAAAGGTTTTGAGTCCCCTAATCTACAAGGTAGAGTGAATAGCCAGGGGTCTTCCATTTTCATAGGTACTTCTCTTTGGACGAATGTTGATCCGTTTTTACCTAGTTCTAAGCTCTCTACGTATTTATCCAATATAGCATTATAGATTGGAGCGTGAGCTAGGACTTCAAAAACTGGTAGGTTAAGATGCAAATCCTGGAATTCATCTTCAAGAGTTGGTTCGGGTTCTTCCGATTGTTGTGTTTCGATCCCCATCTTGGTTTGCGGCAGGCTTGTCTGGGAAATGTTTGCCTCCTTGGAATGTGCATTGATAGCATTAATTGAGGTGGAGGGGTGGGATGAGCAATGGGGATCAATTGTCGGGTAAGAACGAGCAGAAAAAACTGGGGAAGTACTCAGTTTTGGGTTCTTAACCGTGTCGCTAGGTAGTGTACCCGTTATTTGGTCGGTGATGGCTTTTAACACTGTGTCAATTTTGTTGGTCATCTTACTTTGTTGTTGTTTGAAATCGGCTTCAAACTTGGACAATCTAGCATCTTGAGATGCCATGAAATTGGATACCAATCCTTCAAGGTTTGATTGATTGTTAAAGCTTCGAGGATTGTTGTTGAAAGAACGGTTTGGGATTGAACCATTGGGTTGGAACCGGTTAGGTGGGTTTGAAAAATTATTTTGAGAATTTTGGGGTTGTCTCCACCTAAGGTTTGGGTGACTTCTCCATGATGGATTATTGGTGTCACTAAGATTATTTTGCTCGGGCTTGAAAGTATACCACTTACCTCCTGTTTCATCGGTACGCGAGGATGCGTATTCAACAAAGGCTTATTCGGGATCTTCCATGCAATACTGAGTGTTGTGAGGGCCACTGTAGATTTCACATGAGGTAGTGATTTTGTTCACTTGAGTAGGTTGTGTCAGAGCAAGATGAGCTTCTATCAAGCGTTGGACTTGATTTTCAAGCTCGGTGAGATGGCGGTTGGATGTACTCGGGACATCTTGAGGCAAAGCGATTGCCTTGACTGGCTTAGCAAAATCCTTTGGGTCGTTCCAACTTTCATTGTCATAGAGGGCGAGGTCCTCTAACAATGCCTAGAATTCTTTGGCGTTTCGGCCATGAAGCTTACCACCGGCCGATTGGTCAATGGTTCGTCTTGTGATGGGATTGACATGGTCATAAAAAATTTGGACTTAGAGCCAAAGGTCGATGCCATAATGAGGGACTTTTTGTAGTAAGTCCTTGAAATGAGTCCATTCTTCAGATAAAGATTCTCCATGATGTTGTTGGAACATCAGGATATCATTGCAGAGTTTTGCGGTCCTTCCTGATGGAAAGAATTAAGAAAGGAATCGGGTGGTAAGATCCTCCCATGTGGTGATGGACCCTGCTGGAATACGTTCAAGCCAATTGCTAGCTTGATCGCGAAGGGAAAATTCAAATAAACGCAAGCGCGTTCTTTCCCAGTTTTCACCGTCAAGATCAAGTGAGTCCACTAGTTTTAAGAAATCCTTGAGGTGTTGGTTTGGATCCTCGGACCAAAGTCCGTGGAACGAGCATCCTTTTTGCACCAACCAGATGGTGTCAGATCGAAGAGGTACCATGTTGTTCCCTACGGGGAGCTTGATGGTATTCCTATAGCCCTTGTGGCAAGGTTTAGAGTAGTCTCCTAGAGTGCGGATAGGATTCTCGTCTCCCATGGTGGTTCAGGAGAATGAGTTAGGAAACAGTTAACACAAAGAAAAGATAGACTATGAGAAAACTAATATGCGGAACTTAAAGTCTTACTTAAAAGGATTCAAACAAATAGAACTAAGCTAAACTATGATCAAAACCTAACTATTCCCCACGCAGCGGCGCCAAAAACTTGATGCGGTTGTCGTAAGGGACTTCTACAAGAAGTTTTACAACTCCCTAGGCAGAGTACCTAACCGTTGTAGTAGTAGTATAGGCAAGACTCGGGGGTTATTATCGTTCTCTAGGGGAATAGGTTGGGAAGGCTTGATCACGATCTAACAGAATTCTAAGGGTTGAGAGAAGATTATTTTTGTGTTTTTATATTCTTTAAAAGCAGTAAATCATATGTTTGAGAGGTTTGGTTGGTTTTAGCTATTAAACTAAATAATAAACTAAGCTACTAGTGATAACAAAATAATAAAAGATTGTGTTCATTTAATCATGTATTACTCCCTAGATTGCTTCTCCTAGTGTTGTTGCTTTGTCACACTTGTGATGATCTATGTAATTATTTCCTAAGTCATGAACGAATTACACGAACCCGCCGTCTATTTAATATTCCGTTGAGGCAAAAAACAAAGTAATGTAGTATGAAGACTATTACCCGGCCCCCAAGAGTATATTAAATGCATTTGAAATATATTAAAAGTGGATCAACCATATTCAGGGGCAAGGTAGTATGTAGACTGTTACCCGATGGTATCCTTTCTACACAATCATGTTTTCCTAGACATATCAATAGCGATACTGACAAAAGCTAGTTTTCTAAGACCTAACATGCATATTCATCACAAGAAGCAATACCACTAAGATCTACACTCTAGGTTTCATACAATCATAAATGAACACAATAGAAGGTTTAGCCAAGCATGTTAAAGATAAAGCAAGAACAAATAAGAATCACACAACAAGACATATTGAATGATTAAGATAGTCTTACTTGATTAAAACATGAATTGAAAGAAGTACAATAGGGTTTTGAGGCCCTAAAATCATCCCTAACAACTGCTAAACAAACTAGGGTCCGTCCCTTTATTTTACTCTAAAGTTACACACTTAAAACCCTAAAAATGGATTTGTATATATAGATAAATCGCTGCGATAGCGTCGCGTTTTAATCATAACGCCGTCGTGAGAAGAATATTCTAAATCTGCGTGCGAGTCGCTGCGTGCTGACGCCATCATGAAATGTTGTGACGCCGTCACTAAGTGGGTTGTGACGGCGTCATGTAGAGTTGGTGACGCCGTCTCCAGCCGCTTTGAGCATAAATCTTCAAGAGTCTTGGTGTTGGTCCGTAATCTTGTTCGTTTGTTCTCTAAATGAGCTTAAGTCACGTGTATTTCCTCTAAATTCCTTCCAAATGCTAAATACCTGAAAAGGAACGATTGAGTATTTTATTGGGCATAAACGCACGATTTAGGGGGTTAAACGACCCCGAAAAAGTTTATAAAATGATACCTCATCAGGAACCTATGCCCATCACCCACAAAGAGGATATGTACCCCAAACCCTTACAAATAGCAATATGCCTCCGAATAATAGGTTTGTATACTTCACAGCCACCCCCTCGAATAGCTATCCCTTCTATACACAACCCATGTGCGCTCAGCCAAATGTACCTGCATACCTAAACCCCACGGGCCTCTTTACAGACCTGACGGGTTCCGTGACTCCCTTCGTCTGATGGATTGAGGATTACCCTCTCCCAGACGAATTAAAAATGCCTTCCCATATCGGCTCTTACGATGGAAAGGGAGATCCCGTTAACTACTTACACCTTTTCGAAGGGGCTATTCGCATGCAAAAATGGGTAATGCCCGTAGCTTGTCATATGTTTACATATACCCTCAAAGATTATGATCGGATATGGTGGAATAGTTAGATAGCAGGTAGTATTCTCAAATATGAAGATTTAAAGGCAAAGTTTCGGTCACACTTCAGTCAGCAAAAGAAGTTCACAAAAACGCATCTGGCAGTACACAATATAAAGCAAAGAGAGGGCGAGAGCACCAGGGCTTTCGCCACTAGATACACAGATGATACTTTGCAGATTTTGGGTCTGCATAAAGATCAATGTGTCTCTGGTTTTGTTTATGGAGTGAGAATAAGAAACTTAGTAGCATACCTCTACACAAACCTTCCTTCTACTTACAAAGGTTTGATGGAGAAGACTTATACATGGATCAAAGCGAGAGAAGTAGCAACTAATAGAACTCCGAATGATCGAAAGGAATGTTTCAAAAGGTCTAAGAAGACCTATTAGGACAACAACAGAGGGCAGAGAAGCAGGGAAAGTTCTCCCCTTATCAAGGACCTAATAACGGGTTACTCTCTAACTTGTCCAAAAGTCCAAGAGAAATTCTAGCCACAGAAAAGGTAGCAAAAATGTTTGAGCAACCTCCCCAAATGTTCAGAAACAGACGATCTCGAGACATGACCAAGTACTGCCATTTCCATGAAGATCATGGGCACGACATCAATGATTGTCGTCAGCTAAGAAACCAGATTGAAGAAGCCGTAAAATCAGGGCAACTTTCTCACCTTGTGAAGGGAATAAAAAAGGAAAGAACGAAGGCCCGCGACACCCAGCTGGGAGAAGGGAAGAAGGACAAGGGCACTATACCAGTGGAAGCCTCCATCCTCATGATAAGTCGAGGAGAACCTTGCGCTAGAAGTAACACTTTGGAGGGGCCTACCTTCGAATGTAGGGAAATAACATTCCCTCTTGTTACAAGGAACCACAATTCCTCGGCACCAGTGATAATAACAGCTAAGATCTTTGAAAGGCAAGTCAATCAAGTGTACATAGACAGCGGAAGCTCATGCGAAGTTATCTACGATCATTGCTTCCTAAAACTGAAGTCTTCCATCAAATCATCCAAAGTGGACTCAAAGGTTCCGCTAGTCGGATTTTCAAGATAACACTCTTGGCCCATCGGAGAAGTTCCTTTGGAAATCACGATAGGTGAAGGTCCTTTTTCCAGGACGAAAACCCTCAATTTTTGTTATTGTAACGTCCAGTTCCCCACACAATTTATTGCACGGAAGAACAACAATGCAAAAAATAGGAATTGTAGTCTCCACAATTCATGGGGCCATAAAGTTCCACACTGCCCAAGGAATTGGCATCGTGTTCTCAACGTACGAGTCCAACAAAGTAAGAGAAAGACTGAAAAAGATCAAGGAAGCTTCTCTACCAGATATACAAGGGATTCTCAACTGCACTAATGCCGAGGAAAGGGTGATTATCAATGACAAACACCCAGAGCAAACGGTTATGATTGAAAAACAGCTGCCAAAAAACTTCAAAGAAAAGTTACGAAACCTCTTGAAGTCTGACACAAGTGTCTTCGCGTGGACCCATTCTGACATGACAGGAATACCTAGAACCATAATGGTTGGGGGGAAGCCTTTCAATATAGAACACAAGCTTAATGAATATAGTTATATCAAACCAGTCAAGCAAAAGAGGCGTAGCTTAGATCCTGGTCGCAGCACGACATCCTGTAAAGAAGTGGAGGAACTCATGAAGGCAAGAATATTATTAAGGGTCAAAAACCCGATGTGTGTAGCCAATCCAGGCATGGTAAAGAAGAGTGACAGAGGATGGAGGATGTGTGTCGATTTCACAAACATAAACAAAGCTTGCCCCAAAGACTGCTATCCTCTATCGAAAATTGATTCAAATGTAGAATCCCTCTCAGGGTTTCGACTGAAGTGCTTCCTAGATGCATATAAAGGTTAGCATCAGATCCAGATGGCATAAGAAGACGAAGACAAGACAACTTTCTTTACGGGATAAAGAATATTCTGCTATTGAAAAATGCCTTTCGGTCTAAAAATGCTAGAGCCACGTATCAAAGACTGGTACACAAGGTTTTAGTGACCAAATCGGTAGAAACCTCGAAGCTTACGTCGATGACATGGTTATCAAAAGTTTCTCCAAAGAAGATATGTTAAAAGATATACAGGAAACCTTCAAAAAGTTTTGGTTAATCAACATGAAGCTTAACTCGAAGAAGTGTTCCTTTGGTGTAAAAGAAGGCCAATTCTTAGGGCACCTTATTACCAAGCAAGGTATACGGGCTAACCCCTCAAAAGCAAAAGCGGTGACCGACATCGAACAACCAAAAACACTCAAGGACATACAGAGCCTCTATGGAAAGCTTGCAGCACTCAACCGGTTCTTATCAAGAGGTGCCGAAAGGTCCCTTCCCTTCTTCAAGATACTCAAAAGCTGTACAGATAAGAAAAGCATACAATAGACGCAAGAGGCCAAAGAAGCCCTCCAAAAAATGAAGAAGTTCATGGAAATCTTGTCAACACTCACCGCCCCAATGAAAGGAGAAGCCCTAACTATGTACCTCACAGCTTCGACAGAAAGCATAGGCGTAACCCTATTTGCGAAAAGAGACAAAGGATAACTCCCCATCTACTTCGTAAGTATGGTTTTACAAGGGGCAGAAATTAACTACCCGACATTGGAAAAGCTCATAAGAAGGTTGCGAAGGTACTTCCAGGCACACACGATAACAGTCCTAACCAATGCGCCTATCAAGCAAATGCTCTCAAACCCTAAGAAATCAGGGAGTGTAGCCAAATGGGCAATCGAATTAGGAGAATATGATACTGAATTTTGAGAGAGGAATAACACCAAGAAAGAAGTACCGAAGGACTTCCTGGTGGAATTGCCCTTCAAAGAAGACAAAAAGAAAGCAGTAGGAACCATGAAAACCAAGTTGGAGAGTACAAAGCTAAGCAACGCATGGAAACTCTACACCGATAAGGCCTTGAGCTTCGATGGCTCGGGAGCAGGGCTAATGATAATCAACCCTAAAGGAAAGGAGTACACTTATGCTCTACATTTTGAATTCGAAACAACGAACAACGAAGTGGAGTATGAGGCACTATTAGCAGGGTTACAAATAGCAAAGGAGATGGAAATCGAAAGTTTGGCAATCTTCGCAGACTCCCAACTAATGGTAAACCAAATAAAGGGAGCTTACGAAGCCAGGCAACCAACAATCAAGGAGTACCTGAAAAAGACAAAAGAGGTTATGATATGTTTTGATAGCTATACGATTGAGCACATTCAAAGAAATCAGAATAAAAAAGCCAATGCATTAAGCAAATTGTCTTTGATGACTTTCGAACACCTTACCAAAGAGGTGCTTGTCAAGGTCCTGGCAAAGAAGTCAATAGACAACAAGGAGGTCCTACATGTCAAAGTCAAAGAAGGAGAAAGCTGGATGACTCCCATCTATGAATACTTACTGAGTGGGTTATTACCGGAGGACCCAAGGGAATCTAGGAAAATCAGAATAAAGGAATTTTGTACAACAAATCCTTCTTCACACCATGGCTTCGTTGTATAGCCCCTCTGCAAGTCAACAACATCATAAAGGAGATACATGAAGGTTCCTGTGGTTTTAATGTAGAACCCCGCTTAATGGTAGTAAAAATTACAAAGCAGGGGTACTATTGGCCATCGATGCACATAGATGCTGCGAAGGTAATACAAAACTATGCAAAGGAGCAATCTATGGCTAAGAAAGCAGCGGGGAACGAAGCAATAGCAGCAGGAAGCGTATAACTATTCAACCATTAGGGAGTCAGCATTCTAGGACCCTTACCAATGGCCTCGGGAGGTTTTAAGTTTCTAGAAATAGTAGTAGAGCACTCTACGAAATGGGTAGAAGTAAAGCCACTAACCACTATAAACGGGAGGCGGGTTGTAAAGTTCGCATGGGAATACATAATATGCAGATTCGAGGTCCCATGAACAATCAGCTCGAAGGAAGAAAAGCATTTCAAGGAAGGCATATTCACAGACATTTGCAAAGGATTAAAAATCACACAATCCTTCTCCCCCACCACAGAATGCACAGAAATAATGAATCACATCGAGAAGCAGTTAACTCAAAGTCAATAAGGATGGGTGGATGATTTAGCTCGAGTACTGTCGGTACATAGAACCCTCCCGAGACACAGTCAAAAGGTGACACCATTCAACTTGACTTATGGTTCAAAGGCCATAATCCCAACAACCAAAATCTTTGTTATACTCTCGATAAACGACAAAGAAAGCCCGCAGACATGGCAGGGGCCTCACATAATTAATGAAGTATACGAAGGAGAACTTTACAAAATCACTAATGCATGCGATCACTCACTAACTCAAACGGCAAAGGGAATAAGTCTCCGTAAGTTTTACATGTAAAACTTACCTTTCTGAGCTTTTTTTCTTTAAATTTTATTTCAAAGTCATTGGTTTGACTACTTTTTCTATCAAAAAGTGTAGCAAACTAAGTGTTCATACATGAGATGATGTAAATCTTTCTATACTATCAATGAAACAGAGTTATTCCAAATCTTTTGTATTGTAATTTACAACAAAAGATATTGTGAGGCCACACTTGAGCCTTACAATCATTTATCATTAAGTTCATCGTTCCAAAGGATGTCGTAAGGCCACACATGAGCCCTGTGAATAATGGACATCCAAAAAATTCATGTTAACTTCCTCTAATGCTTCTTTCGAAGACCTGGAGTCATAACAGAGCGGGTCGCAACCCTCCGTTCAAATAATTGACAACTTGTCAAAACATTAAGGCCATACTTGAGCCTCCGCTTGATGAAGCGCACTTATTATCTATAAAAGATAAGGGGTCAGACTAAGGTCCCACAAAGTTCCCTATATGAGGAACAGAAACATAATATCAAAATCTGGGACCAAGCACTAATATTTAAAAGCCCTCAAGGGGGCAAATCTAAAGTTAACCAAAAAGGTGGACATAAATTGTTCATTCAATGGCCTACCTCAACCATTGTTAGAAGTACAGACAACTTGTTTTGAAGGTCAAAGTCGGAATAACATCAAAATAAAGTATTGAAAGGGTACATGTCACCCTTAGGACCAAATTATCACCAACATGGTAACCTTTATTAACCTTGAGAAGACTGGCTCTTAACAGATGAAACAACAGCAGGAGGAGACATTAGGTAAGAACCAGGAGCAGAGGAGGGAGTAGCTCTTTGGGAAAAGGCACAGGAACTTGAGTCTTTAACGGAATAGGCCTTTGGAGAGTTGAAGGCTTCTTTGACAGCAAAACTTCAATTGGTGTTGAAGGGTCCGATATAAACTCTGATAACAACGAGAAAGTAGCTGTAGCAAGGTCGTTGCCAGCTTGAGTATGCTCCTTCTTATATGAAGGGTGGTACCCTTTCACCTTTGACAAATTGAAGGGCTCCTTCATATCAGCAACCTGCTCAAAAGCAGCATACCTCCCGTACAAGAGAGCAAAAGAAACGAGTTTGCCAAAAAGCCTACCCAACTCATCACTATGGATAAGTTCCAGGGCAGCATAAAGGACAACCTTCAAAACAACCTCTATTCTGTCATGCTTAACATCATCAACTCCCTTCTTTAGAGACGCTTCAACAACCTCCAACCTTGCTTTCTCGGCCTCCAGAAATGCAACCTTCGACTCTAGAGCCGAGAGGCTAACCTGATAGCCCGCCCACTTTTTGGCTCTCCAACAGCATCCTGCCAAGATTAGCTTTATGCTCTTTAGCTTTAGTGGAGAGAGTAGACATCTTCTCTCGCATGGCAACCACAGTTGGGTTCTTTTCAAAATCAGTCATGGTAACTTCACATTTGGATCTTAACTCCTCACACTCTTCCTCCCGAGCCCTTTCCTTTTCCTTCATCACATCACACTCTCCCCTAATCTTCTCGATGGCCTGCAGTAACTCTCGAGATCTACTAGTCACAGCATTATCTAAAAATGCCTGCCTAGCATAACAACGATCATGTAGATCCAACAACTCCACATCCATATGATTGTCCAAGTGATTTTTCCATGCTAGAGGAGTAATAGCGGAAATTTTAAGGTGACATGCATTAGCATCTTTGAGCTAGAAGACATCAGGGAGACCTACAATAAAAAAAGGGGAAGAGAATGTTGTGAATTTTTGGGAATAAGAAACTAGGAGTGGAAAATCTAAAAGTAATTGAAGCTTACCTTCATCATCATCAAAAACTGTAAGAAATGGAGTATCATCCTTAGAAGAAGAGGCTTTGGCATGAGTAACACGAGAGGACGAAGACCCTGGTGCAAGCTTTCTCTTCACAGGAGGTGGTAATACAAATAATGCTCAAAAACATTATTTATATTTTTTGACCTCTCAACGTTTTGATAATAACAAAATGTAAAAACATTTACAATAAAAATAAACGTTTACAAATTATTAAATGTAAAATTTCATTTCTAAGATTAGTGGTCACTTAACGTATGGACAAACAAAATAATTAAGCATGATTAGTGATCAAGAAAATATTTTTCTCTTAATCCTCACTTTTAATTCTACAAAAGTATTTTCTTAAAAATACATTAACAAAATAATTTCTAATTAAAATAAAAAGTTTTATTAAAAACTTAAAATTTGAAAGTCAAATTTTCCCCCCAAAACAAAAGCTTCTACACCAGATACAACCTTCTCCACAAAAAGACAAAAAAAAGGGAGGAGTCTAGGCGGCAACCCCCTTATAGGGCTGGCGGCCCCTTATATATAAGGGACCACCGGGACCGCCCCCAGATAGTCGTTGGGTTTCCCTGCCTATAAATACTGGCCCATTCCCAGCAGAAAAATTATTCCTCTTTGCACGAAAACTCTTGATCATTAAAACTCTTGATCATTAAAACTTCTCTAAACCTTCTTTCTCTCACTAAAACTCTTGATCATTAACATACTTAGATCTTGTTTCAAGTGATCTAATCTCTTTTTCTCATCTCTTCCCTCTCATTCAAGTGCAAGAGAAGAACACTCGTATTCGTCAAGAAGCGAAGTGTTAATTAGTGATCTCTTCTCTTTTCTTCTAAGTACCAAACCTCTATTGTATTTATCTTGTGTAGTTGTGTTATTCGGATATTATGTAAATCAGATAGTGTAGATCTTGTGAGTGGGTGTATCTTGTGAAGTGGTAGATTGGTTCTAGCTAAGATTAGGACTCGACATTTAGCTTAGTGTCGGAAAATAACGTAAACGACGTGTAAACGGTTTTCTCCGCCTAAAGGGAGCTTGTTGACATAGTGAAATCTCGAGTCGGATACTCGGGGAGTGGAGTAGGGCGAAAAGGTGCTTCGTAGCCGAACCATTATAAAATCTTGGTGTCTTGGTTTGGTTATTTCTTTCCTTATCTCTTTACATTATTATTGTTGTTATCGTGCATTAGTTTAAATAGTTATTGCTTGTTCATATTGTGATTTGGTTAAACATATAACTCGGATCTATACCTTTTTGAAAGTAAACTTTTAAAACGCAAAACAAACGTGTAAACTATTCAACCCCCCCCCCCCCTTCTAGTTTCCACAATTGGTATCAGGAGTAAGATCACTCAAGATTTTTAAAATATATTGTATTTTAAAGCTTGGATCGATCTATGGATTCCGACTAATATCTAGAAGGGCAATCCATGGAAAGACCACCATTCTTTGAAAGCGATAGTTTTATTTATTAGGAAAATATATTCGAGACATATGTTAAATCAAAAGATCTATATCTTTGGCATGTTAGTACCAATGGTGATTTTCAACCCATTATTCAAAATCCGGAAACCAAACTCGATGAGGTTGTCCCTTTTGAAAAACAAACTGATGATCTTAAAAGAAGGCTTGCAAAAAATAATGAAGCCAAAATGGTTATTTACAATGCTTTGCCTAGAAAAGAATATGAACGAATTTTCATGTGTAATACGGCAAAAGAAATTTGGAAAACTTTGTTAATCACCCATCAAGGTAATAGCCAAGTCAAAGATAATAAGATCGACCTTTTAGTTCAACAATATGAACAATTCGTCATTTCCAAAGACGAATCTATAGATAGTGCTTTTACTAGATTTAATACTATTATTACTAGTCTTAAAACTCTTGATGAAGGTTACTCTAGTAAGAACTACATAAGGAAGTTTATTAGGGCTCTACATCCTAAATGGAGAGCAAAGGTAACGGCGATTGAAGAGTCGAAAGACTTAACATCACTATCTCTTGATAAACTCATTGGAAACCTCAAAGTCTATGAGATGATCATCAAGAAAGATTATGAAATAGTTAAAGAAAAAGTTGAAAGGAAAAATTTGTTAAAGGCTAAGAAAGAAACTAGTGATGAAGGTTTGTGTTCGACTTTTGTAGTAATGACGAAGAGGGACGCCATGGCGGTAGAGACTTCAAGAGTTTCTTTAAGAGAAGAGGTAGATTTCGTAAGACAAACCTCGGAACAGACAAAAAGCATTCTACAAAAAGGCCCCCGAGATGACAAAAACGGAAAATTGAACGGAAGTGCTTTAGATGCGGAGATCCAAATTATCTTATTTGAGATCGTCCAAGCCACCCGAGACAAGAACCAAAGGAGCATTTGTTGCGAGGTTCTTGGATGCGATAAGGGCTGAAGAAGATGGGCATGAAAAGATCCTTGACGTAGCATGTCTTGTAGCTCAAGAACCAAAGGAGTTTGTTTTGAATCTTGACTTTTAGTGATTGAAAACGCATTCAAGTGATGTATTTAGCTTTAGACAATGTCAGATGGTTATTGTGCAAAATGTGTTTAAGATAATCATAAGAACATAAAGGTTAAAATCGATTAGTGATTAGTCTAGAAAAATGAGCTTTAGAGAATTTATAATGTTTAAGTATCATTTCGAGAAAAAATAAGGGAGTTGTTCTCGTTGGTGCAAAAGGTTCTTACTTACTTAAATAGTGATAATGAAAAGCTCATAGATGATGCGTTCTTGGATTTTCATATTATTATTAGTGGTCTCGTTGTCGGGTATGTATTGGGGTATAGAAGGTTTATTACCGTCAGGTGTTTTTGGTGGGTGTGGGATAAACACCCGGGGGAGGATTGGGGGGCGGGGTGGGGGGGGGGGGTGAGGGGGGCGCTGCGCACAAACAATAACTATCTAAATGAGGAGTACTGTGGGGGTGCGGTTGGGGTGGGATTCGGGGTGGGGGGAGGTGGGGGGAACAACAAAAAAACCGGTGGCGGTGGGCACAACTATAATCCATCCATACAACAAAAAAAAAAATTTGGGGGTGGTGGGGGGGGTGGTGGAAAACCAACAAGCAACAAAATCTATAACCAAAAAAACAATCACATGGGACAACAAGGGGGGGGGGGTCGGGGGCGGGGGTGGTGGGGGTGGGGGGGGAGCGGTGTGGGGGGTGGGGTGGGTAAACCATGAGGTGGGAGGGGGGGTGAGGGGCCGGGGGTGGAATCAAGGGGGGGGGGGCCCGACGGGGGGGGGAGGGAGCCAACGGCAGTGAAACCGGGGACCAAAATGGTGGGGGAATTAACCTGCGGGTACAATGATGTGGTTGGGATGGGGCGGGGGGCACGGGCGGTTGGGTGGGACGGAACCCAGGTCGTTTGTTGGGTGGGAACCCTTCGGTAGGGGCGGATCCCCTCCTCACCAAGGGGGGGGGGGGTGGGGACGGGGTGTGGCCCGGGGAAGGGGGGTCCAGGTGTGGGCCCAACCACACTAGATGGAAAAAACCTCCAGCCACCCCCACCTGGTGGGTGCACGAATAAAATGCATGGGGGGGTGGGGAGGAAGACAGAGTGGTGGGAAACCCCACCTTCCTAGCCAACCATGTGCGGAGGGGGGACACCACTTACTTAACTAAAATGGCAACAAGGTGGGGTGTGGGCCAAAAAATATTGAGGCGAGGGGGCCGACATGCTGGTGGGGGGCGGCGGGGGGGGGAACAACGGGGGATGGGGAGGGGCGGGGGCACCCGACAGGGGGGGTGGTGGGTGGCGGGACGAGGGCACAACAAAAAATCTCAAAGAATTACGAGGGGGGCTTAACTAAGTGGGGGGGAATTTGGGGGGTGTGGTGGGGGGGACTCCCGGGCCGTAATGAGACGGTAGTGGGGAAAAAAGTGGGGGGGGGTTGGGGCCGGTTACACGGGCGGGCGGCGACGTTTGTGTGTGGGCGGGGTCGTGGGAGGCCCACACATACTCCTTCCGGCTCGGGCGGAGCCACCACCAAAAAGTGGGTCGTTGGGGGGGAGGCCCCCGACAACAAACACTACCCCTACAAAACAATAGGGATGTGAGGGGCGTATGGTACTCAACAGGGGGGAACTGCGCCAAAAAAGCGGGGGGTGATGGCCTTGGGGTAGGGCATTTGAACATAGGGAGGAGTGGGTAGGGGGGGTGAGGGGGGGGGTGGGGGGAGCAACCAGGTGTGGGTTAGATTCCTACAATCCAACCAACACATCAAACCCCGTGGCACAACCCCCCCCACCCACCCGGTTTTTTTTTTTTCCCCCCCCCCCACGACTTATTTTTTTTTATTTTTTTTCCTAACCCCATCGACCCCACCCCCCCCCTCCCCATCGGTTTTTTTTCCCCAAGGGTTTTTTCTTTTTTTTTCTTTTTTTTCTTTCACCCTCCCCCTCGGGTTTTTCTCCCCGAACCACCCCTCCCAACCAACCCCATTTTCACCACACATATAACCGTCTCCCCACCACCCGTTTTCTCCCCACACCCCACAGGGTTTTTTTTTTACACCTTTTACCTTTTTCCCTCCTCTTTTTTGTAATTTCCCCGTTTCCCGTGTTTTGTTAGTTTCTCCACGATTTTTTTTTTTTTTCCGCGACAAAACGGTGTCCCCACATTTTGTTTACCCCAAACCACACGCGATTTTTTTTATCCCCCCACCTCACCCGTCCCCAAACTTCCCCTCCCCCCCGTTTATTTGCTTTTTTTTTATTTTTTTTTTGTTACTTTCCAGGATTTTTTTTTTTCCCCCTCGCTTCCCTCACCCCCCCCCCCGGCGTTTTTTTTTTCGGGCGGTTTAATTCATTTGAAGATCTTCATAGTGGAAACTAAGGAAAATAAAATTTTTAAAGCTCAGAAAAACAGACGTCTTTGATGGAAAGGTCCATAATTTTCGGGGGCCCCCTTAATGTTTAGGCGGCCCCAAAATAATATAGAACGCAACCAGCAAGCGGTTTGAGAAAAGTGTCTTTTCAAAATTAATTTAGGGTCCTAGACAAAAAAAAACATATTGTAAACCAATAGTCAAATTCCTGTGGCTAGTGACAATGAAGTCAAACATTTATAAACCATTGACAAAGCCCGAAGTTGGATTTTCAAAAACCAATTTTAGATCAAAAACTCCACCTCCTAGAAGAGTCAATAATAATTATTCTCGTCTTAAAACACCGCAACCAAAAAGACATGTTGGTCGACAAAACCAACCTTATGGCTTTCACGTAAGTTGGAACAACTTTCAACGTCAAAGTTACATGCCTTAGGAAATGTTTCTTCCATTCTCACATCCTAACCAATTGCATCAAATGCAAGGGATGTTTGGCACTAACAACTTTGGACCCATGAGATATTGGGGACCAAATGTTTGGTTTTTGTGTTCTTATATATAATTGTATGCTTAGAATCGACTTGGAGCCTGATGAATGGATCAAGGATGTGGATGCTTAAACATTATGTACGTGTAACCAAAAGTCTTCCTCACGTACAAAGGCATACAATGGAACGGTAACGTAATTTTTGGTAGTATTCTTGCGGAACAGCATTGGCAAAGTACAATTCTAAGACTTATCAAAATAGATAAATGTAGTAACTTTATACTTTTGGATTAATTCTGCTAAGTATTGGATTAAAATCTGTGTAATAAGTGTAGAGTAACTTCTTTCTGAAACAGATAGTGAAATCACTAAGAATGGTTAAAACTCCATGGTAGATGGTATTAGGAGAAAGGTTGAATGTGATGACATAGGAAATAAGCCAAAGGACAAAATATGTCTTGTAACGATTGATGAAAACTCCACATTGTGGCATAGGAGATTAGGTCACGCTAATATGCGTCTCATTCAATAGTTAGCTTCTAAGGAATTAGTCAGAAACTTACCTAAGCTTAGGTTTGATCAACACTTTTATGATGCTTTCAAAATTTGTAAACAAGCTCACGTTACTCAAAGCCTAAATGTAACTAGTCTCAAAACGGACTAGATGTTATAACTTTCACATGGATCTTTTTGGTCCTTCCACCGTACGGAGTTACAGGGGAAATCACTACACCTTAGTCATAGTAGATGACTACTCTAGGTACACTTGGACTAGATTCCTTAAGAATAAAACCAAAGCTTTCGATCAATTCGAAATATTTAGTAAGGAAATCCCAAAACCACTTTGGATGTACTCTATGAGTGGCCAATAAGAACCGACCTGGTAAGAGAATTTGATAATGAAGTGCCATTTGGAGAGTTTTTGTACTGCCAAAATGCCAATGGGTATTCACTCAGAAAACTTCTCGGCTACCACGCAACCCTCATCAAATGGCGTGGTTGACAAGGAAAAAATAGGACACTTCCGGAAATGAGTAGAAAACCTTTATTGAACGAGCAATCGTTACACATACGTTCTGGTGTAAGCCGTACGATACTTCACCTTACTTTCCACCGATCTAATTAGAGCCATCCTAGGAAAAATACCTTATGAAATCTTAAGAGGTAAGAAACCTACTCTTGACTATTTTATAGTGTTTGGAAGGAAGTGCTTCATTTTAAACACCAAAGACTACCTTACCAAGTTTGACCCAAAGTTATACAAATGTGTCTTTTTAGGTTACTCCCAAAATAGTAAAGCCTATATTTCATTTCTTAATAACACCACTAGGAAAATCAAAGAATTCACTAACGTGACATTCGATGAAACTCCTCCACCCTCTAAGACATCACCTTGGTGGATGATGACTAGATGAAGAAGAATCCATTAGGAATCGAAAAGAAAAACTTAAGAAAATTGTTGTTGATGATGGAAACCATAGAGATTAACGCATGTAGTCAATATTAAGGATTAGGAACCATCCCTTAGGAAAAAATGTCATAGGAAACCTTAACCACGAACCTTAGGTCTAAGCCAAACCCAAAGTTTAAAACTCTTTTGTTTTATATCAATATAGACCTAAGAATGTGGAATGCAGCCTTAAGAGATGAAAGTTGGATAGTCGACATGCAAGTAGGGGACAATCATACAAAAAAAAAATCGATTCATCGCTAACGACGGTTGGGAGTTAGTTCTCTCAACTAGGAATATGACAATCTTAGGACTAAGTGGGTATTTAGAAATATGTTAGTAATGAGAACGGTATTGTTTTCGAAATAAGGAATAGGCTAGTTGCTCAAGGCTACAACCAAACAGGTGGCATTGTTATGATGAAAATTATGCCCCGATTGTAGACTGAGTCCTTAGTATATTATTAGTTATTCTTGCGCCTTAGATTTTAATTATTCATAAATGGATGTAAAAGTGGCATTCCTGAATGGTTTTATCAATGAGGAGGTATACTTGGCACAACCTCCGGGATTTATTGATTTTGAAAAACCGGATCATGTTTATAAATTAAAGAAAGCTTTATATGGTATTAAACAAGCACCCAAAGTTTGGTATGATAGATTAAAAGTTTTTCTTATTAAACATGAATATAAAATGGGAATGGTAGATAACACTCTTTTTACTAAGAAGAAAAGTTCAAATCTCATCATTGTTCAAATATATGTCGATGACATTATATTCGGTTCGACTTGTCAAGACATGTGTGATGAATTTGCTAAAATCATGCATGATGAGTTTAAGATGAGCATGATGGGAAAACTTAACTTCTTCTTTGGATTACAAATTAAACAAATGGAAGACGATATATTCTTTAATCAATCTAAGTATATTAAAGAAATGCTTAAGAAATTTAGTCTAGAAGATTCTATACCAATGAAAACCCCCATGTCCTCCGATACTAAACTCACGAAAGATGAAGAGTGTGAGTCGATAGATAATACCAAGTATCAAGGCATGATAGGTAGTTTATTATACCTAACGGCAAGTAGGCCCGACATCATGTTTAGTGTCTGCCTTTGTGCCCGCTTTTAAGAGGCTCCCAAAACCTCTCACCTTGAAGCAGTTAAACGTATCTTCCGATACATTAAAGGCACTACGCACTTAGGACTATGGTAACCTAAGGGGACCGACATAGAAACTGTAGTATATGCCGACTCTGATCATGCGGGAGATTATGTGGACCGAAAGAGCACTAGCGGTATTTGTACGTTCGTGGGATGTTGTTTGACATCTTGGTTCTCAAAGAAACAAACTGCTCTTGCTATGTCCACTACCGAAGCCGAATACGTAAGCGTCGGAAAGGCATGTCAACAAGGGCGCGATTGACCTTAGCAAAAACCCGGTGCAACATTCTCGTACCAAACACATCTAAATACATCACTAATTTCTTTGCGATAATGTCTAGAAAGGACATATCTTAATCGAAAAAGTGTCATTCGTCGACAACATCGCCGACATTCTTACTAAACCCCTTAAACGTGAATCGTTTAACTATCTACGTCTTGGTTTAGGAATGATGGAACACATTCCATAAACCTTATGTGTCGACTTCTCCTTCTTCTAGTTTCGATTCTAGTCCGTGTTCCACTCCGTGTCGTGACAACTTGAATACTTTATCCGAAGTACTTTAAGCATTTTTAATTCGCGAAATGCAAATTAAAATGTCACTCCTCTTTGTTAAATTTTCGTCAAAAACTCAAGTCAAAAATCCTCTACTAAGAGCGGCCCCCTAATATATTTGGGACCGCCAGGAGATATGAGACAGCCATCAGCAGACCATAATTTGGAACACTTAAACAAAATTTTTAAAAAACACAAAAACAAACACTCCCTTACCTGCTGCCATTGACGAACACGACTCAAAACCCACCAAAACTCAAAATCAACCATTAAAACATCAATTGAAGATCAAATCAAAACTAATAATCAATACCAATATCACAAAGATCATCAATTGTAAGTCATTTCATCTATTTTCTTTTGATTTGAGTCTAGAGTTCATGATGAACACCAAAAATCAAAATTGGGGATTTTCCATTTTTCTTTCAATTTTGTACAATTAAGAGTACTAGGATATAATGTATAACTAATATGCTTCCCGTAGATATAGGATTTTCATACATTAGTAAATTTGTTGAAAATTTTATTTTAAACCAAAACCCCAATCTTATTTTTAAATCACTCACGTTAGGAACATAATAAAATTGTTGTTATGCACTGTTAATCCAACCCAAAAATGTTTTCAAACACATACATAATGATCTCATGAACAAATTTTGAGATACATAATTCATATATATTTTTCGACTTGTTTGGATGAGAAATATCAAATTAAAGAGCATTTGGATTAAGTCTTAGGATGTTATATCTAGGTCGAGTTAATCGTTACTCCACATTTGTCGCATATAAGCACACATTAGACATTCGCCTAACGAATGATGAATCTCATAAGTAATGTCTTCTAAAATATTGCTTTTGATGATAGGTGAACAAAAGAATGTCTCATGAAAAACACAAAAGACCAAGAACACACCATAAATCTTACCTTACTGAACACACCAATTCTTCACAAAAATCATCATTCATAAAAATACACTTACGACCCATTCATGAAGGAAGAATTGTTGATGAAACATTTGATTCCAAAAGTATCTTAGAAAAGAACCTAAACAAAACCGAATTTCAAACCTTTCTTCATTCAAAAGGAAATTTATATCCAAAATTAATATATGAAATTTATCAAACGTTTGAACTAACCCTCGTAAATAATCTCTGGATCATATTGTTTGAAACAAATGGAAAAAGAGTTGGTGCTTCATTTCGGGATTTTGGAACACTACTCAATATTCCTTTTGAAGGACACTGTTTTTACAACAATGAATGGTCTTTAAAATCCATCAATAAACACAACCTTCAACATCTCTCATTTCATTCTAAATCGAATAAATGACTTTAAATATCGATCCAACGACATCTTGCCATACGGATTTCTGTTGTTAAAATTTCTTAACAATCTAACCAAATTCTCTCCAAACAGTCATAACTTCATCTCCTATCCAACTAAAATGAATCTTTTACATATCATCTCAACTAACGAGAATTCTGAAAACGGTCGATGTGCTCATCATGATCATCACACGTAACATAGATGTAGTAATGTAACACGTGTTTTTGATAAGATTATCTTGCAAGTAAATTTAAACTAGGTATTATTATGATATTTTTTACTCATGTATAACTTCCTCTAATCACGTTTAATGATTGCTATGTGACATTTAGTAGACATTTTAGTCATATATATGCTTCATCTTAGCCATATTACATGACTTATTCTCTCCTTAAGATATATTATGTGATTCTTAAAGTGATGAAAATGCCATAATCGCCCTTCTAATCCTTATTTATCACTCTGAAAAAGGATTAAACTTATGAGAAAATTTCATAAGTTTCCAGAAAATGGTCCCCTTAAATATAGGGCGGCTCCCTAATATATATGGGACCGCCACTGATATAAGGGACCGCCATCAGAAAACTACAAAATTTTCCTGTCCTCTCTTTTTCTGCAACTTTGACCCTATTCTACTTAGGTACAACCATCCTTTCCTTTCTAGACAAAACACCTCCTAGAATCTTCACTCTCCAATACCATGTCTTTCCCAAAATCCCTCTATATAACCATTACTCTTCGCCATATCAATATACCCTCCTCTCCAACATCTTTCATCAAGATCTCAATGTCATCCTCTAGCAAATCCACTCATGATTACTCTAGAAAACACCGAAGGGCTATTATTGAGCCTTGGAGACAAAGTCATAATCACCCACCATCACCACCATCTTCTTTACTTAATAGACATATACCTATCTCTCCTATTACAACCAATTCTCTACCATCTCTTTCGCCTCAACAAAATCTATCTCCAAACCAAATAACACATGAACTTCATCACTTGTCTAATCTTCTTGAGATAAATCTCCAACAAGCAATTGAAGCAACAAATCCTTCAACTCCTACCTCACCATATATCCCTCCACCTTCTTTCGATCAAGTAAATTTTCATTCAGAATCTTGTCATTGTTGCTTGAATACCCAAAATCTATTTGATACATTGAAAGATGACCTTAATCGTATCAAATCTCTCATCATTGGTCCTTCCACTCAATTTCCATCCTCAATAACAACCTCCTCGCCATAATTAAGCACTCTCAAAAGCTTAATTTTACCTAATAATAAACAACCCATCTTTTGATCATGGCATCTTCTACTCTTCAAGAATTCACTAGTGTAGATTTATGCCTTATCATGTCTTTATAATTGTCTACTTTCTATTATAATGATTCATACAAATATTATATGAATATATTTGTTGGATGTGCTAATGTATGAGTTTCTTGTTAGTTGCATGAAACTCTTCTTTTGTTAATTTAAATGCAATATGTTACTTTGAAAGATATTTGTCTTGCACTTGTACTTCTAACTTTGTTTTGTAGCAAAACAATTTTTGTAAGATCGATCCCTTGGTGCCCCGAATAAGGGGGAGTACACATCAAAGGGGAGTCTTGATATCATCGATTTCTTTCTTCCTTCAACAAACTCGACGATCATTCTTTTTGAATTCGACAAAAAGGGAGAGAAATGGAACATAACTCATTTAATAATTTGACATATTTAATTTTATTTAAAATGAGTTTATATTTTGTCATCATCAAAAAGGAGGGAGATTGTTAATACAAATAATGCTCAAAAATGTTATTTATATTTTTTTACCTCTCAACATTTTGATAATAACAAATTGTAAAAACGTTTACAATAAAAATAAACGTTTACAAATTATTAAATGTAAAATTTCATTTCTAAGATTAGTGATCACTTAAGGTATGGACAAACAAAATAATTAAGCATGATTAGTGATCAAGAAAATATTTTTCTCTTAATCCTCACTTTTAATTCTACAAAAGTATTTTCTCAAAAATACATTTACAAAATATTTTCTAATTAAAATAAAAAGTTTTATTAAAAACTTAAAATTTGAAATTTAAATTTGAAAGTCAAATTTTCCCCCCAAAACGGAAGCTTCTACACTAGATACAACCTTCCCCACAAAAAGACAAAAAAAAGGAGCGGAGTCTAGGCGTCAGCCCCCTTATAGGCCTGGCGTCCCCCTTATATATAAGGGACCGTCGGGACCGCCCCTAGATAGCCGTTAGGATTCCCTGCCTATAAATACAGACACATTCCAAGCAGAAAAATTATTCCTATTTGTACGAAATTTTTTAGTCTTTTCTTTCTCTCTCTAAACCTTCTTTCTCTCACTAAAACTCTTGGTCACTAACATACTTAGATCTTGTTTTAAGTGATCTAATCTCTTTTTTTCATCTCTTCCCTCTCATTCAAGTGCAAGAGAAGAACACTCGTATTCACCAAGAAGTAAAGTGTTAATTAGTGATCTCTCCTCTTTTCTTCTAAGTACCAAACCTCTATTGTATTTATCTTATGTAGTTATGTGATTCGGATACTGTGTAAATCCGATAGTATAGATCTTGTGAGTGGGTGTATCTTGTGAAGTGGTAGATTGGTTCTAGCTAAGATTAGGACTCGACATTTAGCTTAGTGTCGGAAAATAACGTAAGCGACGTGTAAACAGTTTTCTCCGCCTAAATAGAGATTGTTGACATAGTGAAATCTCTAGTCGGATACTCGGGGAGTGGAGTAGTGCGAAGAGATGCTTCATAGCCGAACCACTATAAAATCTTGGCGTCTTGGTTTGGTTGTTTCTTTCCTTATCTCTTTACATTATTATTGTTGTTATCGTGCATTAGTTTAAATAGTTATTGCTTGTTCATATTGTGATTTGGTTAAACATATAACTCGGATCTATACCTTTTTGAAAGTAAACTTTTAAAACGCAAAACAAATGTGTAAACTATTCAACCCCCCCTATACCCCCCTCCCCCCACCACATATCTACGATGCTCAGGCTTGGACGACCCCCCCCCCTCTTGTCTTACATTTCCTATCCTTTATTCGAGCAGGCATACTCCTAGGATGAACAACAAAGACCTCTGGCTTAGGACTACCCCCAAAATCAGCCGTATCCTAGGCAAGCTTTAGTGAAGGATCTACATCAACGCTGGGGGGCTCCGTATTCACCGACACGGAAGGCGAGCCGATACCAAAACTAGGAGACGACTCCTTCGGTAAAAAAGACAAATCTTCCTCATTTTCAGCATAAATGAAGTTCCTGAAAGCCATTTCTGCATAAAGAGAAAGTAAATCATATATTAGTCAAAAAGAAAAAATTGAAGCAAGGTATTCGAAAGATAGTTAGCCTTTACGTCTACTATGATCGCGGGCCATTATTGGCCATGTTCCCATGAAGGTTGGAGGCCAGCCAAGAAAAGAATGGGATCGGGGAAGACATAAACACTTGTAGGATATCTACCAAGACATTGGAGCATGGGATTTTTCTCAATATTAGGGGGAAGTTTGTCTTTGTAAGATTTTAAATCCCATCTGTTCTGTTCAAGAAGAAGTTAAGGTTATTCGGTAGGAACAATGGAGCTCTAAACAAAGAAGAACCATCATTTCCAACCCTCAATACGAGTAATGACCCTGGGAAAAAGATGAGGAACATGTTTGTAGGTCCCTGGTCTTGGATCTATATAGCCTTTGTAAGACAATAGTTAACTTGAATAAATCTAAATCAACTATGTGAGAGACATTGACTATGAATATCAAGTGTTAATGCGGAATCTTAATACAAGAATTAAGAAGAACAATAATACTAATTTTGCTATTGATTTCTATTAAGCTTCAATGCTTCTATTACATATATAAAACTCTATGTCGTAGGGTTCTTTTTATACACCAAGGAAAACCCTAGCAGGCTTTACAAAACGTGTGAAAGGATAATACATATCCTTTCCTAAGATATCTCCTAAAATATCTCTAAGATAACTATAACTTCTATTCTGTTACATAAACAGACTTAACTAAATACGACCAATACTAACTATAGTACTACCACTCTACCAGTACTAACTATAGTACTGCCAGACTTAACTTAGTACTGCCAGACTTAACTTAGTACTACCAGAACTAACTAATACTATCAGACTTAACTGTTATACTACCAGTATTAAGTCTTTTACAATCTTTTTCCCAACAAAAGCTACAAACAAAAATTAGAGAAAGACTAGATTCGTCCTTGGACGAGTAAAATATATACAACAAAGTGTATATAAGATGCACTCTAT